>JAWQFJ010025880.1:0-5000 GCA_034096865.1 Theodoxus fluviatilis | reverse complement strand
TACCGTGCGGCCCCCGCTGACACTCGGTCTACAGACGCTCAAGCGGCCCCCGCCGACAATCTCGCTACAAGCGCTCAAGCGGCCCCCGCCGACAGCCTCCACACCGGCCCCCGCCGGTAGAGATCCGAGTCTCAGCTAGCGTCTCTGGGACTCGTACCAGGCTGAAGAACCCTGAAAACAACGCAAACTCACTCATCCGTTCCTTCACTATCAATCATCATACATCCGCGGTACTTACAATGTAGAATGATAACAGATAAAAACCGCTGGCGTTGAACCTCCAGGTTTTGGCACAAAAAAAAGAAGATCGGGTTCTAACCCGCAACCTATCGAGAAAAGAGGGGGGAAAACACACACAAAAACACAAAAAACAGGTCGGGTTCGAACCAGCAACCTCTGGAAAAAAGAGGGGGGAAAAAGTTTCAGCGCGGATTCGAACCCGTTCACGCATGACCTAACGTTACAATAGTCCAACGCTTTACCATCTGAGCCATTCGGCAACTGACGTTACTACGTGTTTGTAAAGCAATTATAACGTTCTTTTCCGTAAACTCCCTCGCTTCGTATTTTGCACTGTAAATTGTAGAAAAATGGATGATAGTTCATGAAATTTGAGTGGTCTTGTACATTTTAGGATACTCAAGGTCTATTTCTGCCAAGTTTAATATTGATTCACTGCCATTAGGCCACAGGAACAGACTACCAAGTTGTTGCGCTCAGACAGAGTGGCTGTTCGAAGGTTCGGACCGGCCGCGCAGGTGGACAATTTTGACTGTAAAATGTTATTTTTTTAAAGCAAAGGCGATTTTTTTTCTTCTGGGGAGGATCACAAAAACTATTTATGTAATTGGTGAGCGCTCGTACAGCGTGGGAGAAACGCTGCTGGTGACGGGAGTGAAGGAAAAGGCGAAATATTATCGCAATTCCGTCAACTGATTTTGAGGGGGTGGGGGTGGGGTGGGGTGGGGTGGGGTGGGGTGGGGTTTCGAGTTTACGACCTAAATAAATAACTTTATTTTCAAACCTCGATTCTGAAAATTTGATACATTCAATCGGACCGAACTTCCAGTAAGTGTGCAAAATGTCAAGGAAATCCGTCCAGTAGTTTTTGAGAAATCAGCCGTTATGTCGGGACAGAGAGACAGACATACAGATAAAATTACGTCACGTTATTGATGGCGTCGCAATTCGCCATTCCGTCAATTGACATATTAGGGAGTTGCTTTCGAGTTTACGACCTTAAAAACCACTTTCTTTTCAAACCTCGATTCTGAAAATTTGATACATTCAATCGGACCTAACTTCCAGTAAGTGTGCAAAATGGTCAAGGAAATCCGTCCAGCAGTTGTTGAGATATCAGCCGTTAAGTCGGGACAGACAGACACACAGACAGACAGACAGACAGACAGACAGACAGACAGACAGACAGACAGACAGACAGACAGACAGACAGACAGACAGACAGACAGACAGACAGACAGACAGACAGACAGACAGACAGACAGACAGACAGACAGACAGACAGACAGACAGACAGACAGACAGACAGACAGACAGACAGACAGACAGACAGACAGACAGACAGACAGACAGACAGACAGACAGACAGACAGACAGACAGACAGACAGACAGACAGACAGACAGACAGACAGACAGACAGACAGACAGACAAAGTCTGTAGGACCTCCAGTAAACCTGGAGGGATAAAATCAGCGCTCACCCGTCTCCCTGGGTTCAATCGCTCGAGTGCGCATACAGCTTTCACTCGGCAAATATACAATCAATGGGATCATTCTCTCACACGTGAACACATGCATCACTACGTCACCAACTCATGCTAAAAATAATCACAGTCAAAACACAATCACGTGTACACACCATTCGGCACATTCGATTCGTAAGAACCCTGGTCCCCAAGATCAATGAACAGAACGAGATTCGGCTGAAAGCGCTCACCTTGAAGAAATCTTCTGCGACTTCTCTCGGTGCCTTCGATCTCATCTCGGTTAATGACGGTGGAAGGTGGAAGGAGGTTGAGGCAAACTTCTCGAAAACAAGTCCCGCTCAGTCAACCTACGTAGGCGTGCGTTTCGGTAGTTCGACTCTCCTCACTCCGTCCATCCATGTGTACCTCAGGGCGCATTGTAGCGGCCAAAACAGTAACCTGGCCAAAACAGTAACCGGAAGTCATCGCAGAGTTATCTGCTCGGGACGTGCTGAGAATTCCACTCTAAAAAGAGACGGCACCCGCCACTCCGCCTGACTGACTTGGCACGCCCGGGGAGTTATGCTAAGATCCGGCCGCGTAAATATATCTGCGTTTTGTGACAAACGTCTTTCTCGGCGGTACTGTACTCCATGCACCTTAACGGTGCGCGTGATTCGGGTGTAATCTTAAGCTAAACGACGTTTATTGGCGCTGCTGAAATGGTCGAAGTCGGAAACATTCGGAACGTCGTTTAGCTTAAGATTACACCCGAATCACGCGCACCGTTAAGGTGCATGGAGTACAGTACCGCCGAGCAAGACGTTTGTCACAAAACGCAGATATATTAACGCGGCCGGATCTTAGCATAACTCCCTGGGCGTGCCAAGTCAGTCAACGGTCGCGTTTTATAAAACCAGACTACAAACAGACTACAGGGAGGTGACTCCCATATTATTTCCGGCAGGGGAGACGGCTTTACACGGGGAAAAACGTTTTTGAACGCTACATCATGTGTTAAACTACACAAATGCACCAAAACCTCGTAAAGCAACTAATGCGTCGTTTGTTGGAATATATTCCATGCGAAGAACAGGTGCAGGAGCGGTAAATTGCATAAAGCACGTCCCTCGCAGATAATTCTGCGATGACTTCCCGTTACTGTTTTGGCCAGGTTACTGTTTTGGCCGCTACACGCATGCGCGAGTAACATGCGCGTGAGGCGCGTGCCTAGGTGAGTGCAGCTTATGCGTCGGTGTACAGGATGTGTCCGTGCATGTCTGCAAGCCCCCTCTCTCCCCCCCCCTCTCTCCCCCCTCTCTCTCCCCCCTCTCTCCCCCCCTCTCTCTCCCCTCTCTCTCACCCCTCTCTCATCCTCTCTCTCTCTCTCTCTCTCTCTCTCTCTCTCTCTCTCTCTCTCATTCTGAACACAGAGATGCAGTATCTCTGACACAGGTTGGTCACGTGAGTTCGAATCCACATTCCAATGATTCTACCAATCAGAATTCAACATGATCAGAAGACCATTGAGAGTAAAAAGAGGCGATTCTATTTCACTCCAACTATTTATCCCGATAGATAAACACAAATTTGGTGATCTAATAAAACTAATCTATGAGATTTTCGGGAAATCATTTGAGAACTACTTTTAGCGCGAACGTGTCTATAAGGTTGCAAACTGCCTTGAGCACGTGCGATTGTGTATATACAGTAGTCGCCGCTTATTAAAAACACATTGGGACCGAACAAAAGTGTTTTTAATAAGCGGCGTTTTTATTAACCGGCACTTCCCGCTTCACCAAGCCGTTGCGTTTCTTCCACCTGTTAAACCACCCATTTGTAGCTTTGAATTCGGAGCGACCAAGCTGGGAAGCAATCTGTTCCGCCTTCTGACACAGGATTGGGCCGTTTACAGGTGTGTTGCGCGCTTGGATAGAGTCGAACCACCGCTTTAAGCCATCTTCTGTCTCTTTATCCTTCCCGCAGCGCCGACGCTTCCTTTGGCCTTGACTGGAGCCCTCTGCGATATCAGCCCTAAGTTCATCTTCTTTTTTCAGTGTCTGGCACAGAAATGATGCCGACACACCCAAAATGTCAGCACCCTCCCTCAAACTTTTAGAATTTAGCTCTCGGTAGCGATCAAGCAAGTCCACTTTGTCTTTGGGTGTCATTTCTGTTCTTTTTTCTTTTCTTTGGCGCTGAAGTTAAAGCCATTTTCTGATTCACTGCTTATCCAGCGAGACTAGACAGTGTTGAATTGACATCTGACGGTTTGCTGACAAGGGTGTAATACCTGTTCATACAAACGCTGAAGCGTCTTTAGTTGTCATCTAACGGTTTGCTGACAAGAATTCACAACTAGAGATCGACTCTGACCCTCCGAACAGCGATAAAAAGAACAGAAAGTGTTTTTATTAAACGGCGCCTGTATATTTAATAACCGGCGCAATTTTACATATGATATATAGTGGTAAATCCGGACCGGACCAACTGTGTGTAAAAAACTGCTGTTTTTATTAACCGCGTGTTTTATAAGCGGCAACTACTGTAGTAATACACGCGATCTTTGGACCTACTATAAACGCAGCGAAAAGGATTCCTATGGGTCCGGGCTGGTTTCGTGAATCTATGGTTATACTCTCGCAAGTAAATGCTTTCTGGCCGGAACCTGTGGTCTAACTGCCTTCACACTGTTTGACGAGCTCCACACTTCGATCATTCGTGTATCCACTGATGGAGTCAGTAAGTGATTTAACCTACATTCCGTCTGTGTTGAACGTTAATCGAATGGAAGTTTCTTCTGTAGGAATCCGTCTGATTCCGAAGTTCGATATTATCGGATAGCTCAGAAGCAGTTTTTCTAAGTTTAATCCTTCTAAGCATACATTAAATTAATGATTCCTCATCAGCAAAAGCACTCAGTGGGTTTCTGTGTGTATCGAAGATTATGCAGACGGGATTGGTTGCCTTACTCGCTCAATGAAGTATAAATATTGCTGTTGTATTCAAAGTCCTTATAATTAGTAGAGTTCACAATATTACACTCTTGTGATTCGAATTTTACCGCATACAAGTTTTACATTCATGGGAAATCGATGTTTAGAAAATGAACTGACGGAAAAATGGCTGCCAGTATGGAGTGTATCACAACAAGCGGAGGAATACACTCACGATGTGATATGGCATTCAGCGTGGCTGTTCAGAACGGTGGTATGCATGTTATGGAAGAATTTAGGCTATCACGTGACCAACCTGTTGCTGAGACTATATTCACTAGTCTCAGCCACGCTGAAT
>JAWQFJ010025878.1:0-17698 GCA_034096865.1 Theodoxus fluviatilis | reverse complement strand
AAGTTTCTGTAATCAGTATGTTCATTGTGGAACAAAAACACAACAACAACAACAACAACAACAACAATTGCTGAAAGAGACTGACAGCCTGTGAGTATGTTATTGTGCAAACTCAGCAGCTTCAAGTACACGGCATGCTCGCAATTTCCCGTGATGTTCAGTGCACTGCTCCGGGTGTCTTGGGAAGGACTGAGAACCTTGGAGCCGCACCTTGATGCTTTCGTGTAGTGCGTGCAATGGTCCTTGCCTAAAGCCAACCCAGCTCCCCCCAGGCCTCGGTTCGATCTCCGCCACTCCTAGGTTTGCACTTCTCCCCTCTTGATCTGCCTCTCCCTCCCTCTAAGCCCATTCATTTATAATGCATGTGGAGTTAAATAAGAGAGAACAGCCTCTCGACTTTTCTCAGTTGTCCTGAACTGTGCAAGAAACTCTTTCACAAAGAACAACAGCAGAGAATAAGAAAGTAAATTGTCGTCAGTCTCCCACAAGCGCTTGAATGATTGCCAAATAAGCGTTTTTATGATATCTTTAAACGCTTAAATCAGATATGATTCTCTCTCCCCCCCTCTCTCTCTCTCTTTCTCTCTCTCTCTCTCTCTCTCTCTCTCTCCCTATCTTTCTGTCTCTCCCTAACTCTATGTCTCTCCCTCTCTCTCTCTCTCTCTCCCTCTCTCTGTCTTACTCTCTCTGTGTCTCTCCCTCCCTCCCTCCCCCTCTCTCTCTCTCTCTCTCTCTCTCTCTCTCTCCCTCTCTCTCTCTGTCGCTCTGTCTCTCTGTCGGTCTGTCTGTCTGTCTGTCTGTCTGCCTGCCTGCCTGTCTGTCTGTCTGTCTGTCTGTCTGTCTGTCTGCTTTCTATCTGTTCTTTCTTTCTCTCTCTCATATTCATATATTTACATTTAGTCACCACAACTCTTTCTCCTTTACTTTGACTTTTACTTGTACACCTAAATACTTAACCTGACCACATCATGTTCACATTCACTTATACACATGTTCTTGCATACATTTCTCCATATACTCATTCGTTCATTCACTCATATCTATGATGCTTACTTGCCCCCTCATTCCCTTGCTCATTACCTAACTCGATTGTTCACTCAGTCACCCACCCACTCTATCGCTGGCATAGACAGAGTCGCAGCCACATCAGCAGAGCCGTACTGCCATAGGGGGCGAGTAGATCGAATGCGAACTGTAGGTACCTGCTGGAACTATCCTGAGGTAAATTTCGTATTCACCGCACATGCCTCGTGCATTGTTTATTCGTTCTCACTTCTCGCTCGTAAATTGGCACCGGGGAGGTGAAGAGCGAAGGATCAAGAACATGAAAGCAAAGGCCTTATGCAATTGTGGCAACGCTCTTCCACCACTTACATATTCTCTGTAGGACCTGCATGAAATCTTTCCAGCTGCGAAGTCCTCGTGTTAGTTTTCCTTGTATATGTATCTAGAGTTAAAACAAAAGTTCATCTCTATCTTCCCATTACGTTTCAAACTCATTCAAGGAGCCTTTTGCAGTTTTCAATCATTCAAGTTACAACTCCCGCCATCACCGTGTCGGCTAAATGTAGGGACCACTGCGGCCATGCCATGACCCAATGATATTGGGGTCGAATAAATTAATGATTCAATAAACTGAACAGTCGGTTAAACGTTATGGCTCCCGAGTATCCCGGCACAGAAACAGAGCAGAAGCTCACAGTAAAGCCACGTAGTCAGAGCACGTCATTTAGCAGTGCCGAGCTGCTGCTATGGTTCAAAAGAAGAATATGGAAACTGCACATTTGTGCTGCTTGCACCCCACATGCCCTTCTACGAAAATAAAAATCTACGCCAGTTGAATTGAAAACTCAACAATGCGTGCAACCAGCTGACATCGGCCACCTGCATTCGAGAGAATTTTTGTGCAGCGCATGACATATTTCAAACTCTGTACCCATACGCACTTTATAATAAAGGATTTAAAATGACTCATCTTGCACGTCCGTTACAGTTCTACAACAGTTCTCTTTATGCAGCATAACCGTCCACCGCTCCATCTCTATGCAAACCCATCTTTCTTGTGGTAGGGGGGCTAGGAGTGGACGGGGAGAGATGCTCTGGGGCTTGGAGATGAGAGGAAGGACTAGATACCCCTGCAGAGTCATCGCTCTCATTACGGGTGTGTTATTGACTCGTCAGGGTCGACTGAGCAAGCGGAAGTGCTGAAGTCTGCCTTCTGCCTCTCTGTGCTAAGCGTGCTTCTTTCTTCACTTGCTCGATGGTGGCTGGTGGTGTCTGATGGTGGCTGGTGGTGTCTGATGGTGGCTGGTGGTGTCTGATGGTGGCTGGTGGTGTCTGATGGTGGCTGATGGTGGCTGATGGTGTCTGATGGTGGCTGGTGATGTCTGATGGTGGCTGGTTGTGTCTGATGGTGGCTGATGGTGGCTGGTGGTGTCTGATGGTGGCTGTATGGATTTTAGGTAGGAACCCTCTGGGAGGTGCTAACATGACTGCTGGTTCAACTCGCTAAATAATGCCCGATCTCTGTCTTCATCTGCTCCGTCCTCATACTTCATGATATATTAAATAATATTAACAACACTTTGAGTAATAACATTTTTGTGAGAGAGTGGAAACAGTGTGAAACAATGGAGATGCATATCCAGAGATTTGTTTTGGTAATGAGATGAATGATTAGATAAAGTGTAGCTTTCAGTTATGAGAAAGCATACGTGTAACTGATGTGGCACGTTAGTTGCGGCAATCTTTTCAGAACCATGTTATAACCACCCTATGCTTGGTAGTAGAATGGGGGAGGGATCTTCAGTGTAACTGTAAGCTCAGAGCTTTTGTACAACCTTCATGAATCATGAAATATTGTCATGGACACTTTTCATCTACAGGAAGCATTTAATCCACGCTTCCGAAAACAGGAAGCCGGCACGGCACACCGTCAAGATCGCCGTCATTAACCCCACCACCCCCAAACAAAATCATCTTCGGTTGACTTGATGATAACTAACCCCCTCCCAGCACGCTGATGTCAGGGTATCGGTTGAGAGCATCCCACGCCATACAGCCTTTGAGCCGGACAACATAAAGGCAGAGAGGAACTCCGGGTCACGACCAGCGTCAACGTGCCACAACGCTCCACGTGCAAGCGCGCGCCTTCCGTGCGGGGGAGCGCTGGGGGAGTCCAGATGGGCCTGTTTGTTCAGACGCTGGCATTCGCCCATTAAGCCAGAGTGGGAGGGGTCGCCCCGGCCTCCCAGACCCAGGTAGCATCCCAAGCCACCTGCCAAGTGTCTGGCTCCCTGTGAGAGAGAGGGAGTGCCAAAGTTGATGTTAGAAAGAGCTAGAAAGGTGAGATCAATGGGAACTCGTCACATGAACCTTCACGTGAAGGTGTGCCGGTGGCGGGTGTCGCTTCCTTGAGCAGCGGTTTGGGACCACCTGCCGAGACTCGACGTTTTGATTAGTGAGGCAGGGCAGAAGCAGTTTACGAGGAGATAAAGCGCGAGATCCAGGTGCTGAGGTTGCGAGTCGTAATGGATGAATGGTCGTCGTGCATTGGCTGCAGATGCGAGGGGCGGCCAGAACTGTGTCGAGACTTTCGACGTAGATGCTCTTCCTTCGCGGAGACTTCATGGACCCTGTGTGAAAGGTCTCGGATATTCCTGGTGTTTGTAGACTGATACGGCAAATGAATTAATTCCATAAAAGTGTCACTTACTTACATGGTTTGAAGATCCGATCTGTTGGTTCCACTAATCTGAAATTAAGCAGTACATGATGTATTACTGTAATTCCGTGACGCAGAAGAAATTTGGACTCATGGTCTCTCAGATACGTTAATCATGTCAGAAAAAATACCTACGACAGTTGTAGTGCATTGGCGATTAAGAACACACTGGTGATAGTGGTGGCTATGACGATGACGACGATGATGAGGGGAAAAATGACTACGACGACGACCACGACGATGTTGCTGCTGCTGCTGCTCCAACTGCTTCTGCTGATAGAGATGATTATGATAATGACGATGACAATGATGACGAAGACCGCGGCAGCGGTGGCAGAGGCAAAGACGACAACAGTGCTGATTCATATGCCAGAGCCATCCTGTAAATCATTTACGAATGACCATGTCGGCAGCCACTGGATGGTAGGGCGTGACGTCTTCAGTACTTCAGCATTTGAATCGGAACAAGACGATCGTCAATGTTGCTTTACCTTTGATGTCATCGGGCATCGTTTGGAGATGTGTTCAGTGGATATCCACAATCGCCCTTGAATTATAGAAAAATCTATATATGTATGAGAAGATGCCATTGTTTCCTATCCTTTGGCTGTCTTTGCGCGCTTCGCGCTCAAGTGTACCTAACGCCCTGTAACTGTAAGCTTCACTTGTGTTTCAGCAAAAACCGTACAAGAATGATGTGTGCGCTTTCCTTTCTTCTTCTGAAAACAGTTGCTTTCCCACATGTAATATTGATGGATGGGCCTCCGGTGTTGGGGATGCAAGCTTTATAAATCATCAAACGAAAGTTTCTGATCAGCGAGCGCCTCGGCCAGTTAAATAGTTGATGAATTGATGTTTTCTCTGCACAGTGATTCATCATATTTATCGATATCTCACGTTTCATGTCAAACAGTGCCAAAAACATTTTTGACAACAAACCGCGTCTCCGCGTGTTTGTATCGTGGCATACTCGAAATTGTAAAAGAGGTTATTCTTTTAAACATCTTTAGCTTTGGGAACTATCTCAGTGCAGCCTATGTTGATCTCAGCAACGCTTTTTTACACAACAGCTGGACGTGCAGTTATTTTGCAACAGGAACTGAAGATGTCGTTGGTCATGCCTAGTAAATCAACGCGAATCTCCAATGCGCTACAAAAGTTTTCGGAGAGGAGCAAAATATATCAAAGACGGTGTTACTTTAGTCATTTCCGTGCAAACTTTGTTGTTGCATGAAGGTAGATCTGTAAGAACTGTCGCGTTTTGAGAAACAAAGAGAGTGGAACATACAAAAATGATCAGTCCCTGTTCTTTGGCACACGGGGGTCTTTTCACTGACATTTTCTCCTCTGAGTTATTGCTCATTGCGGTCGAGATTCCCGACCTTGAATGACGGGGAAAAGCCCATGCCACAGCTTGTGGGCGTTTAGGAGAGATGGCTGTTTACACCGGTGATAGCGGCAATCGCGCTGGAAGAAGATGATGGAATGATTTACTCATGAGTTATTTTTCCTTTGAAGACATTCATGAACATGCATTGGACTACAGACAAGCTATCACGCCCGTGAACACTAGTGCAGTCTTGTTTGCTTGCAGAGCTCTCTCTTTCAGAAAAAAACGAAGACTGGAATTTCCTGGAAAAAGCACCCACTATTCTTTGCGGAATGAACGTCCTCTGTCAAAGATTCCAACCCCGGCACCATGGTGCAGTGTGGTCGAGATTCCGGAACTCAAACGGACGGGCAAAGGTTTCTGTCAATGCGAGAGCGTGGTCAATGAGCTGCCAGGCTATAGAGTCGAATGCAAGAACAGCTTCGGGCTAATGATGTTCCCTTGCAGGGACGTTGCATGAGGGTCGGGTCCGTGTTTGCAGCATCTTGGAGAGTTCTCGGCAGCCAGGTCGAAAATTCACTGCAAACAACTTTAGACTGTGTTGTGGGTGGCCGAGCTGCTTGCTGTAATGGAAAGAAAGCACGGTGCGCCGAGTTCCATTCAGGGTTGGCGTTTTCTGAAACAGGCGAAAAGTCTGATGAATTATTCACCGGCTCTCAAGGACCCCCTCAGCGCTGCCCATGCTCTGCCTGGTTTTGATGAGGGAAACTTGCTAACAGTCACGCCCATTTCCTCCGAGGTACGAGTCCGGTGGAGTTTAGAGCACTTATCGTACTGTAGCGTCATATCTGCTGATTGCGACCAGAGAGGCAGAATTTACAAATCTGGTGTCTTCAGCATTTTTCTTTGATTCGCACAACGCGAGGAATGATAGTGTGCTAATATGGGGGTAATAACTTCATCGTTGCCGCATTTAGAGATGTTTTCTTGTAATTGAGTTTCTTTTTCTTTTTTGATCTATTATTTTCTGGTAGCATTACGCCATTAGCCGGCTGTGTGTCTGTAGGCATATGTACGCCGCCTTATTATTTAACGTTGTCAATGCATTTATGCAAATACGTTGCACGCTTTTTCCGGACACAAGACTAAACAAACTACTTCTCCTTATCGTACGTTTAAGTGATGATGTTGCAATAATCAAAATGAGTTGCAATCATGTATTTAAAACGTGCTTATAAAAAGAAATGTCAAATGTCAGTGATGTTCTATTGGACGGTGACGAACGTATTCGGACTGGTCAATAATCATTCCCATATATAGTATCAAGACAGTGATATAGTATTTATAGATACTCCGATTTTGCATGGCGATCTTTTTATTACTCAGTGAACTCAACGAATATGTCAATTTCTCAAACATGCAAGCACCCACGGGAAGAGATGCTTGTCTGTTGATATATATCTTTGAGATGTGTTACCATTTGAATATATTTGTTGCCGTTTCTAACTATTAATGACACTGTTCGCGCTGTGTGTACGAGAATAGAGCAACTATACGTATAGCACGCAGCCAATCCTAGGAAGTACATTTATCAACAGATACTGACCCGTAAGCGCTTGCATTTCGTGCGTGCGGCGTTCGAAGTTTCGCGGATTCCGGAGCTGCATCCTTGAGCAAGGTGTCTAACTTACATGGAGGAGCGAAACTGTGCACCTGTAAGGGCTGAACATGTGTGAAATAACTTTGACGCGTTTTTCCGCCGCCTGGTTGCACACTCCCCAGGTTGTTAAGATGGTGCAGGAAGAAGATAGCAAGAGTGGCTCGATAAGCAGGGATTAAAAGTTAGCATTTGATTCCTCATCAATGGCGAAACATGGCAATATGGCAATAAAGAAAGCTAACGCCTAGCATCTATTGATGATGTCGATATTATCTTCCATGCATCCATTCTGAAGCGAAAAACAAAATTTTAAATTTCTGCATATATTTTCTTATAATTTTTATATGCGTGTTGATTCTGCAACTCGGAACACTGCAGCATACGCTGGCTTGCTTCGAAGCAGAATTTGCAACGCGGTCAGGGCAACTACACCAGATTGTTTTAGTTTTAGCAAATAATGAGTCGCTGTGCTTGCATGGAATGAATGTAACGCGACATGGGGTAATTATGTAGTGGTCTTCTTGAATAGCAATACCCTTCTTTAGTACAACTCTTTCAAAGCAACCTTTTTCAAATGATGTTTCCATTTTTAAATATATATACATTTAAATCCTCCAAAGACGACAACTACAAGAACGAACGAACGAACGAAAGAGAGAGAGAAAGAAAGAAAGAAAGAAAGAAAGAAAGAAAGAAAGAAAGAAAGAAAGAAAGAAAGACATCAACCAACCAACCAGCCTACGGGTTTGCTGGAACGCCAAAGAATCTTCTTGTTCAGCAACTTGCTATAGATCATGAACAAAGAGCCCTGAGCACAACTTTAACGCCCACCGTTCAGATTCAATAGATGAGTTTTCTTCCGTAGGTAGCGATACTACTAGCCGGGGGGAAATCCAGCATTAAATCTAGGTGTGCCATCTGCAAAATCTTGAGCAGCAAAGACAAAGACAATTCAATCCCAGAGGTAAAGAAAGCGGGGAGGAAAAACCCTGTCACTCCATTCTCTTCCATTATTGTCTTGTCAATGCCCTCTGGTCAATGAGAAGTTTCATCCAGACCAGAGCTCACGTCTCCAGGGGGCGTTTTTTCCATCCACGGACGTGCTTCCATCGAGTTTTCGCGAATAGCCACGCTTAACGTGCCTCAACGTGTTTGCTAAATGCTGCCCAGACCGGAAACACTTTCTGTGAGCGTGCGCAGCAGGAAGTGTTGCTATTGATCGGTCATTGACGGCGAGTTTTTTCCGCTTTGTTTTGCCGCCCGCTGCGTCTGGAAGTCTTCGCTGCTTTGGCTCTGGGGCTGCGCCTGGAAACATCCCGTGTTGTGTTTCCCCCAGTCCTGTCTTTATTGACAGCAGATGTGGGGAATCCTCGACCTGCTCTCTCTCTCTCTCTCTCTCTCTCTCTCTCTCTGTATTTCTCTCTCTCTATCTCTCTCTCAGGAATTCAATTTATCTGCATGCCTGTGTGTCTGCCTGTGTACTTGCTTCTCTGCCTGTCAGTCTGTTTGTCTGCCTGCCTGCCTGCCTGCCTGCTTGCCCACCCGCCCACCCACCCACCCGCCCACCCGCCTGTCTGTCTGCATGTCTCTCTGCCTGTCTCTCTGTCTGTCCGTATGTCAGTCTCTGTCCATCCGTCCGTCCGTCCGTCTGTCGGTCGGTCGGTCGGTCGGTCGGTCGGTCGGTCGGTCAGTCTCTCGGTCGGTCCCTTTGTCGGTCTTCCTGACTGTCGGTCTGTCTGTCGTTCCGACAGTCTGCTTTTGTGCGTGCATGTGTGTGTTGTGTTTGTCCGTCCGTCCATCTCTCTCTCTCTCTATCTCTCTCTCTCTCTCGCTCTCTCTCTCTCTCTCTCTCTCTCTCTCTCTCTATCTCTCTCTATCTCTCTCTCTCAGTGGTTTGTTTTGACAATCTTCTTGATTTGTACAATATGCATGCAAAGAGAAATGCAAAATAAGTTTTTGCACACACATGCGCACTCAATCGCACGAGCACACACAGGCACACACACACACAATCACACACACATACACACACGCGCACACACACACACACACACACACATACACACACGCGCGCGCGCACACACACGCACACATGCACACAACACACATGTGCATACCCACGAATGTTCATACACAGAATTCGTGCAAACATAAGCATCAAGAAATTCGTGACTTTCATGATCACGGAGGCACAACTATTTCAGAGCAGGTAATATTTCATGATCTTCTCCAGAGGGTGATAGAGTCAATGATGCTTACGTCAACACGCAAATTAATGTTCTTGCTCACGCCATTTGAGCACATTTGAAATTCAGATTCAGACTCGATTTGGAATAAAGGTATTATCAGTAAAGAGGACAGGCATTCCCTTGTGGTTAGAGGATAACAACAAATCCACCGCGTCTTCCTGCATGATTCACACGAGGTGAATGACAAGAGAACGTCGACCTGACTTTGAACTTTCTCCAACCAGCTCTGGTGCATTTCGTAATCAATGGTCTTCCATAGCCATGTAAGACTGAATGGCTATTCAATTCCATTCATCATCACCATTCATCAGGACAAGCGACCTTTTCATCCAGAATGTAAAGGTTTTATCAACTGCAGACATTATATATATATATATATATATATATATATATATATATATATATATATATATATATGTGTGTGTGTGTGTGTGTGTGTGTGTGTGTGTGTGTGTGTGTGCGAATGACAAGACAATCACGGTTGTTTCCTGTTTGTGCGCACGTTATCTGTCTAGGTAAGGCTGGGATAGTGAGAAACACTCTTCGTATGTCAACATCGGATGCATTGCTGTTTCCATTGTATAGAAATAGTTGTGAACATTTTTTATAACGTTCCTGTAGCGACGTTTTACATAAGACTAATCCGCATGTGTATCATAGCGTGTCAAGTAAGAACACGTGCTTGCATCGTTTCCAGAAGGCGAGATACTGTCAGAAGCAAAGCATGACCATTTGTTTGAAAAGTTATTCGGTTCATTCCCTGCTCGCCACCTCTAGAGATTCCAAAGACGAGGTGTTATTCCAAATCCAGTTTGGCGATCACAATACATCGCTTCATGGAACAAAATCAGACACGCTCACTAAAAAGCGTTACCGTGTTTGTTTTTTTTTTCCAGACATGAATGCACTTCGTTTTCCCTTTTGTCAAGGTTCTGTATGGAAAAAAAAGTTAGACAGCACAGGAAAAAAGCAAACAAAATTGAAGGCAAGCTTCTCGTCTTAAAACTATTATTCAAAGGTGGTATCCATGCATCATGTGAAATGACGACGGGTACTGAGTTGCAACACAAGTCAGGAAAGTCATATTTGTCTTTCTCCAATGTATCATCTTGCTTCAGGCTTCCTGGCGTCAGTTTTAGTTTCTCATGCAGCTGGGTCCCGACCGTGTGACGTTTTTCGTGCACTGTTCCCTCTCTTGCAACCAAGGCTTTTTCGCACACACAAAAATCCTTTACATATGCGTCTCACCAGCAAGGACAAGGTTCAGTCACCTGCATTCCCTGTGGAGCAGCAGATGGTGTCTGTAAAAACCACCCAGTTCCAGAACTTCCCTGTCTGTGGTGTCTAGACCGAGGGCCGGCGGCGGCGGCGGCGGCGAAATAATCCTATCTGGAAAGTGGCTTGGTAGAAGGTGAACAATGTTTCTCGTGATCTATGCTAGCATACTTTGACTATTCTCATAGAAAACCCCCAACCCATTATATCCCCTCGACTGACTGACAACTTGTATAAGAGAAAGCACGCACTCATACATACACACGCTAGTGCGCATGCACAGACACACGCACACACATACACGCACACCCACCCACGCGCGCGCACACACACACACTCACACACGCAAATATGGAAGCACCTAAACACAGATACTCGAAAATACACACATGAACGCTTACACATCAAAACAGCCGCAGCAGCAGCAGGAATAACAACATCATTTTTAACATCAACCACGAGATACACTGATGTTTCAACATGGCTTCCTTGGACACGAACACGTCCATTCCCTGACTCAACCCCAAAACCCTTCAAAAGAAAAGAAGTTAACAACGGAAGAGAAAAAAACCACGACGAAGGCTTAACACCAGCTACATTGGCGAGACTGAAAGAAGCAAACCTAAGGAGGAGATTGCAGTAACACTGCAGAGAGTAATCCCAAGTAGCTTCCCACACGGAACAGTTTGGTGACCACCTGCATGAGGCCAGGTAAGAATCCTGGATTCTGAGGCCAGTTGGTTCCGGTGGGGAGTGAAGGGGAGTGAAGGGGAGGGACCTTGTGGAGCACCACAGGCAAGCCTAACCTCAACCAAGTCCGCCAAAGCAGACACCGGCTACTCCCATTTTACATCCTTGTCATCCTCGATTGGTCACTTGGGATGAGAATTAGCGGGATCCCTTCCACTGATGGGCCACACTAGTGAGCTCGTCCGAAGAAAGGGGTGCGGACCATGCTCCGCTAGCGGGCCACGGCATCTGATTGGTTACGTTTTTGCATAGGCCTTTATGCTCGAAACAGAGCCGAATCGTCTTGACGACTGCTGCGAATAGCATTTATAGTAACTCAATTCAGCTGAAAGCGCATTGTGTACACCCGTTTGTCAATTGTTCACACTTTATTGCATTTCTGTGGGCGGAATAACTGTCCAAGATTGCGTATGTGAGCTAGTGAGCACGTAATAATTTGGTTGTCGTTCTGTATGATAGTCATTGCGAATTAAACGACCAACAACGCACCCCTTTCCTCGGACCAGTCCACTAGTGTAACCCATCAGTGGAAAAGATTCCGATCTAGCTCAAACCGTCACACTGTGTAAGCTCTGTTTTTTTTTACCAGCATCGTCACTGGCTGATGACGCCAAAGGAGAGAGGTTGAAAACTTCGAAGGTTAACCTTCCCTTTTTGCTGAGTGAAATCATTCAGTGTGTTCAATTGTAGCTTCGCCGTGGTCTCGTTAACAAAGCAGCAGTACGAACTTTCCATTTGGTTTGGCAGAATGTGTACCTTTCGACGGCAAAGTTTCTCCTTATAGTAATTGCAAATATGTGTCAAAATAATAGTGCATTCCTGCCGTGAAAATAAAATCTCGTTGAGGTTATCTTTTGTACAAATATATTGGCGAAGAATGATTATAAAATCCTGCAAGTGTGGTTTCAAGACCACACATGTCAGTAAAATCTCATATGTTTTCGCTGCAACCTTCTCCTGTTTGTATTTCATTTTCTTTCATGCAAAACACCAACAAAGCGTATTTTTGTGTGTTTGCAGCTGGCTTGAATTATTGTAACGTTTACCATCGGCAATCATTTCTCTGTAAAGGGAGAAGAGAGAGAGAGAGAGAGAGAGAGAGAGAGAGAGAGAGAGAGAGAGAGAGCAAAGCATTTCGACTAAAGGAGATGACATTATTTTCTATTTCCATGCGATGAACAGGAACAGGACGTGTTCACAGAATGGGCATGTCGTAGTAAGGACCTGCCAGACCAAACCGCCACGCTGCATTGCGCAAGTCTAAAACAAGCGCAACTTTAGGTCGAGATGACCCTTTTTTTTCTTCTCTCAGTAAATGTAAAGTCTGGAAGTGGATAAATATCAGTTCAGTAACGCATCTATGTGGCAGGAGGTCAGACTTTCTACATCGATCATTTGAGGTTTTTGGGGGGTAGCATGTCACTCCACCAGAACACATAAGGGTATGGAGTAAGAATAATCTGCTTGAGATCTCCCGGGCGCATCTATCAAGGAAAGCACCGCCAAATTAACTGTCTTTACGTCCTTTTTTTAAAGTAGGTTTTTTAAAAATACTGCATTAATTCTGTTATATAGTTCGATAAAAGAAGGATTTAAAGATGAAATATGATCGTGACCGAATGAATCTAACTATTGATCTGTGTAGTGTTTTTAATACATAATATGAAGTTTATATATCATAACATGTTATCAACGCAAAAACGTTAAATGGTGAGGGGTGAATTGTATCCAGACAAGTTAAAACTGGCTTGCAAATTTCAAAGGAAGCAAACATTAGAACTTACTATGACATAACTTTAAAACACGATCGTGCACAGATCACGTTCACGAGTTCTCAGGCAAAATAGATTCACATTACATTTAACATGCAGCGCAAGCTAAACATCTCAACAATCTGTCCAACTGCCGACTGTCACGGGTCCCTTCCTACTCGGACTTTTTCCGAGAGGGACATAACATCCAATCAAAAGAGACAATGCACAACACGCAAATAAATTAACAATTCAATTTATTTTTACAAAACTCTAACACAACCCATCAATAACGTACACATTCAATCATAAAAAAAACACATATCATAAAACCAAAACAATTCCTTTCTTCAACAACCCAACCTCCTCCTCAACTCAACCACACTCACTCAAAATCTAAACCACATAAGAACCCCACCTCAACCAACAACATCTCAACTCTCCCCAAAAGCCAGTCTCAATATATGACAATCCCATCAATCAAATCCTCAAATCACAACAATATCCTCGTTTTTAACTTAACACAATCCTAGGGTACACCACAGTTAACCATCACTATCATGACCCACCACCACTATCCAAATCAACAAACAACCAAAAATCCAAATCACTAGCATGAACCTGGCCACACCAGCATCCAATCACTGATCATCAAGACAATCCAATTCCACAAAACAATACTAAACTAAACCAGAATTCCACTTGTCTTGTCCATATTTTCAATACACAATTCTAACTCACAACTCCAACCAAATTGACCAAAAATTCTTTTAACCCGGGGCCACACCGACCCACAATCCAAACATCAACAAAAATACAAATCATTTGTCATACCGACCCACCTCAACACAAAACCATATCCAAGACTTCGCCCCACACAGGGTACATGGATATAACTTCACAACCCTCTCCAAATTCCCAAATTCCAAACATGCAACGGGAGAAAAATCACATCACGGAACAAACAATACAGCTTCAAGAGGGATATGCCTTCCCCTATCCAATGCTTTTACAACTGCAGGCATAAACCGGAAATCAAATTCCTTTTCACGCGTTAGACAAACCGCGCACAAATTGAACAATACACAAACATGCGAACAAATCATACATATACCAAGTGACGTTGCATTTCCACCTCCCACAGTTCACAACATCAAATACCCAATCCCAAATTGGAACAAAGTTGAGCGTAATTTCACCACTGTCCTCAGAGAATCGTTATGCCATACGGACACACACTCCCTTCAAACCAGGCACAAGTAGAATGTACTTCCAGTTAACAAATACAGAGTTATCCAACCCCACCGACTCCACGTCAATTTGTACTCACTGGGAAAAACATCCTTCCTCGACACAACCGCATGTCGCCCACTCCCGTGGGTCGCGCTCTCACAACCGAGAAATCTCCTCTGTGATCCGGCTCTCCTCCTCGACCCAACATCGTAGCTCCTAGCCCTCCGGCTCTCTCACTCCGCACGACGGCAGGTAATCGCTATCCTGGTCGAGACTCTCGGCACGAGCCGTCTCCACTGTGGGCCACACAGCGTCCCCTGACTCTCAACCGTAGACAGCTCAGGTTCTCCAGATACCAGCACCATAGCTCCTCACCCTCTGGCGCTCTTCCTCCGTCTGCCTCGATTTCTCATCTCCGACCTCCTTCTCAAATCTCCCGTGAGCCTCCCACAAGCAACTTGCACAGACCATAACCTTCTCCGTTCCTAGAACCTCCACTAGTCCGTGCGCCCTGTGAGCTCTATTCACTCTCCCCATTGCTTCGCACGAGGTTACCCTTTTTTAACACAACAAAACTTTCCAATATTACGCCTACCTTGTCGCCAGGATGTTAAAGGCCCTTATTCACCACCTCCTCCAAAATTCGCCGTGTGACACCGACTGCAGCTTGGTTTACCCGTTGTGTTTCCTTGCCGCTGCGAGAGAGCAAAGACACAGGTACTTCACCCCCTACCCCTGCTCTGAGGACTGGCGTTCCATGCCCTGTCTGCAACCGCCTATGCTCTTTGGACTTCGGTATCCGAAGCCACATGACTGAGCATCATAGAAGATGACCGCGAAACAATTTGTCTTCCTCGACCTATGAGAGACTACCAAAAAGAATAAGATGCTCATTTCGTCATACACAATCCTATCAATATGAACAGACCCTTTCTTTGTCGACAGATAGACACCCCCAACATATTTAAATAGTATTAATCAAATTAATTAACGAGGTATCAAACAGCATACATATGTTTAAAGTGAAACACACAGCACAAAATCTCAGCAATCCAAACAAATGCCTGTCATTGGTGGCGCTCTCGTTTCCTCACATACGATCCTGCAAACCGATTCTCACTCCATCGACCAGTGCACCATCCACTAAGGCTCTGCGGAACATTTCTTCACTAAGTAGACGTCTTCTTTTTTCTTCTTCGGTCCTTCTGCGTTACTTCACTGCCGGTAGTTCCGAGGAGGCTGTCACTGGGAATGGAGGGGGTGGGGTGGAAGTTAGGGGGAGAGGTGGGGGGATGGGGAGCGTGAATGAAGGGCTGGCGGGGCGAACTAGGGATCACCCTTTTCCCAGCACTGATCGGGACCAGTGATTGCACAGGCGCGGTCGATGCAATCAGCGCTCGTCACGAGAAGACTCAAGCCTTCCAGGGACTCCGTCGAGGTCGCCATTGGCAACGAGAAGGCGTGGCCGCAGTGTACAGTTTTTTGACTGCAAAAAAAAAGTTCCAGGATACACCATTCCCTTGAGGGCGTTGGTCGATGGCGATGTGAGATTGCGGCAATAGGTGTGGGTGTGAGATGTGATGGTTTGGGTAGGTGGATAGGTGTGGTGCGTGTGTGTGTGTGTGTGTGTGTGTGTGTGTGTGTGTGTGTGTGTGTGTTTGTGTGTGTGTGTTTGTGTGTGTGTGTGTGTGTTCGTGTTTGTGTTCGTGTGTATGTGTGCGTGTGTGTGTGTGTGTGTTCGTGCGTGTACGTGTACGTGTGTGTATGAGTGCGTGTGTATACGTGTGTATGTTTGGTGTGTGAGTGTTTGTGCATGTGCATGTGTGTTCGTGCGTGTGTAAGTGTGTGTATTTGTGTGTGTGTTCGTGCGTGTGCGTGTGGTAGTATGTGTGCATGTGTGTGTGAGTGTTCGTTCGTGTGCGTGTGTGAGTTCGTGCGTATGTGTGTGTTTGTGTGTGTGTGTGTGTGTGTGTGTGTGCGTGGGCGTGTGCATGCGTGTGTGTGTGTGTTCGTGCGTGTGTGTGTGTGTGTTCGTGCGTGTGTGTGTATATGTGGGTTTATGTGTGCGTGTGCGTAGTCGTGTGTATGTGCGCGCGTGTGTGTGTGTGTTCGTGCGTGTGTGTGTGTTTGTGCGTGTGTGTATGTGTGTGTGTATGTGTGTGTGTGTGTACGTGGGGGGGGGGGGGTTGTGTGAGTGTGTGTGCGTGTGCGTATGTATGTGTGTGTGTGTGTGTGTTTTCTACGTACTGTCTCTGTTCAATATACCTCTGTCTCTTTGTGTGTCTCTGTGTCTATCTCTGCTTGCCTGCTCGCCCGCTTGCCTGCCTGCATTCTCTGCCTTCCTTACCTGCCCCGCTTTCTCTCTCTCTCTCTCTCTCTCTCTCTCTCTCTCTCTCTCTCTCTCTCCTCCCTCTTTCTCTCCCACTCTCTCCCTCTTTCTCTCTCTCTCTCTCTCTCTCTCTCTCTCTCTCTCACTTATTCATTTCTAAGTAGTTATTGCGAAAATCATGAAGTCATATCTGCCCCGTGTTTAATATTGACTAACTAAAACAGATAGTCCTCCCATCCTTGCATGTTGGATTCCCCTGTGTGGAGATAAATGCAAAGATCCGTCCGTGCATGATTGCGCGTAAAGTGAAGTTTTCTTAATGTCCCTTGTTGCTTAAGTGATATCCCACGATGCCTTCCAATACCTATGGTTAATCCCCCTGTGGTTGGGGGTCAGAATAGACCCTCTACGTCTCCCTATGCGACAAGAATATCTAGGGACATCGTGATTTGACAGCGCTTACTCTAAACTATTCCTGTGATGTTTGTGCTCAGTGGACTTACATAGCCTACTAATGCTGATAGGCCACAAAACTCCATCCATCAATCATCATGTTCCTACGGTTGACTAGTTCTCAGACCGAAATTATTCTGACATTGCCGGAAAGCAGTGAACGTTATCAATTTTATAACAGAAAACAACCGAGTGATTTGTGTTGTAAGATGTTTGCGTGTTCAAATATGAGACCAGCAACTCGGAAACTGTTTCAATGTTCATCTTTCAAAGTATAATGATGTACCTGCATCTTACAAATGTGAATCAGACACACAACGCACCTAGGAACAGTATGCTTACTCAAAGAGGCACATACTCCTAAATATGCCTCTCTGACTGCTGATTCTTAACACCTGCACAACGCGATCTGTAAAGCTAAGGTTACGATAAATCGCCACACCCTATTTTCTCAAGCTGAACCTACATTTGTTTTGATCGTGGAAAAAGGGGAGGAAAAAGTACAAGATAAACAACGAACTGCATGCAGTCCCACCTTCCCTATAATCACTGTTTAAGTTAAAAAGAGCTTTCAGCGAGAGCGAAATTGTGATTTATGTTCCGATGATTTCACTGCACACATGACATTTCTTCACACACGCGCGAGCGCATACGCTCGCGAGTATCGCACGCACGCACGCACGCACACACACACACACACACACACACACACACACACACACACGCACGCACGCATACACACAAGCAGACACACACATATAAACTGTGTGCATTCTCAATCTGGCCTCCTTTGAAAAAAGCCACGCCTACCTTGAGACCCCACCCCTTTTACGTTACCTTAACCATGAATCTCTCTCTCTCTCTCTCTCTCTCTCTCTCTCTCTCTCTCTCTCTCTCTCTCTCTATATATATATATATATATATATATATATATATATATATAT
>JAWQFJ010025877.1:2500-14405 GCA_034096865.1 Theodoxus fluviatilis | reverse complement strand
CCTGCCCTGTCCTGCAGTAGTGTGGTACCCAAAGTAGAATTATCAGTACATCCGCACCTATTTTGCCAGCACAATTTGCCTGTGTTGCAAGGGACATCTTGACCGGAAAAGTTTCGGACCAGCAGTGGTGGCGAGCGTATAGGGACATGTTTCATCTGTGAAGTATTGATGCATGCATCTCGAGCTGTTTTCCTGTGCATTCTGCTCTTTTGTCCTGGACGGAGGGCCTCAGGGTTTGTGTTGTTTTTTTATTGGAAGGTGATATGTTGATGGTGATATTATTAGAGAGTCCACCCCCCTCATTTCTTGCTCGCCATCCTGCTCTTTCTCTGTCTCTCATGTTCTCACACAGTCTCTGTCATGCTCTCTGCCTATTCTTTCGTTCCCTGCTACCTTTTCGTCTATCCCTCTGTCATTTGTTCTCGATCTGTCAAGCAGATACGAATGAGGTAGATATGACAAGGCAACACGACGTGGTTGTCTTTCATGAGCAAGTGCTGGTCTCTAGGAAGAGTTGGCCCTTTGCGGGGTTTTGTAACTGCCGCTCGGTGCGGGTATCAACCGCCTACAGGATGGAGAGGCAGTGGGTTTGTGCAGGGCGTGCAGCGATGCTGTGCTTCCTTTTCGGCAGAGCTTTCGAAGCTGAGGATAGGCCTTCGTCCTCTAGGTCCCAAAGTATATACAAGGTGTGCTGTGGAAGTGAACATTATGCATAGCTGTGACCGGGGCTAGCGTGAATTACAATACGGCATAGGCGGGCGAAGCGGCAGTGTGACGAGCGACACTGTACCTACAGCGGACCTCACACAGCCGACGCACGCAAGGTCGGCCGGACGCGCAATGCTCACATCCAAACGTCTCACGATAAAACCGTCACCCATACCACCGCTGACATGGGCCTCTTCTCACATAGGGTCCGACATGTGGATATCGAGCTCCTGAGTCTACTAATCGATGAAGCTGTGCTCCCAGCAGCTGGCCTCTTTAAGGGCGTACCCTGTTGTGGCCCTCTCCCGCTCTGTGATGTTGGTGCAGCGACGCACTCCTCTTCTGACCTCCCCTCGCGACTCTCCTCACTTGCCTCTGCCGCGCCGCTGCACACGTGTTTCAACCTGCCCTTTCGTCACCCTCGATATGATTTCCCATTCCGCAGCGCCTAGCCTTCGTTACTTTGCCTTGATGACAGATAAAGCCTCAGCTTCGAGAGTGCCCTTGCACGAAAAAGGCATATACAGAGCCATCGCTGTGCCCGCACTCGCCATACCTCGCTGTCCTCTGCCCTCCCGGTCAGTACGATGTGATGTTACCCGCATGCGCGGCGGCAGTTACAAACCCCAAACCGGCCCTCATTCAGGGCCAGACGTGCCTTCCTGAAAGTATAACAGTCCGGAGTTGCTTATCTTCATACTCTTCTGTTTGCAGTAACTGTACCAACCGACCCCGGACAACTAGAAAAATAGATACATATCCCTCGTGTCTGTCTGACTGTCTGTACCTCTTCTCTCGCCATGTCACTCTGGTCTCTCTCTGTATCTGTCTCTGTCTGTCTGTGTTGTCTGTCTGTGTCTTCTGTCTGTGTTTCTGTCTGTCTGTCTGTCTGTATATGTCTGTGCCGGGGTCGGTTGTACAGTTACTGAAAAGAAGAGTAGAAGACAAGCAACCGACTGTTTCTTTCATGAGCAAGTCTGGCCCTGAAGAGGGCCGTTTGGGGGTTGTACTGCCGCCGATGCGGGTAATCACCGCTACAGGATGGAGAGGCAGCGGGTTGGCAGGGGCGTGCAGCGATGCTCTGTATCCTTTTCGGCAAGCTTTCGAAGCTGAGGCTTCTTCATCAGGCCAAAGTAACAAGGCTGGCTGTGGAATGGAAATATATAGTGTGACAAGGGCAGGTGAAACACGTGCAGGGCGGCGAGGCAGTGAGGAGAGTTCAGTGAGGGAAGTCAGAAGGAGTGCTCTGCACCAACATCACAGAGCGGGAGAGGCCACAACAGGGTAAGCACTAAAAGGGCGTGCGGGGACAGCTTCATCGATAGTGACTCAGGAGTCCCATGTCCCTATTGAGGCCATTCTCGTGGGTACGGAATTTGGAGATGAGTTTGAGCTCAGCCACTCTGCGTCGCTGTAGGTCCGCTGCCTCTCCATCCTGTAGCGGTGATTACCCGCATCGGCGGCAGTACAACCCCCAAACGGCCCTCTTCAGGGCCAGACTTGCTCATGAAAGAAACAGTCGGTTGCTTGTCTTCTACTCTTCTTTACAGACAGACAAAGACAGAGGAAGACAAAAGAGACAGGGAACAGAAAGAGGCAGAGAGAGACAGAGACATGGAGACATAGAGACAGAGAAAGAGAGGATGGCACAAGAATGAGGGGGTGTTTATATAATAATCACCAATCACATATCACCTTCCAATTAACACACCTGCTCCTCCAGGCACAAAGAGGCAATCACATGAAAACATCTCTGAGCATGCATCTACTTACAGATGAAACATGTCCCTATACGCTCGCCACACTGCAGTCCGAACTTTTTCCGGTCAAATGTCCATTGCAACACAGCAAATTGTGCTGCAAAATCGATGCTGATAATCTACTTTCCACACTACTGCAGACAGGCAGGAGATAAGGCAGCCATCTACTTCCCACACTACTGCTTACAGGCAGGAGGTAAGGCAGCCATCTACTTCTCACACTACTGCAACAGGCAGGAGGTAAGACAGCCATCTACTTCCCACACTACTGCTTACAGGCAGGAGGTAAGGCAGCCATCTACTTCTCACACTACTGCAACAGGCAGGAGGTAAGGCAGCCATTTACTTCTCACACTACTGCAACAGGCAGGAGGTAAGGCAGCCTTCTACTTCCCACACTACTGCTTACAGGCAGGAGGTAAGACAGCCTTCTACTTCCCACACTACTGCTTACAGGCAGGAGGTAAGACAGCCATCTACTTCCCACACTACTGCTTACAGGCAGGAGGTAAGACAGCCATCTACTTCTCACACTACTGCAACAGGCAGGAGGTAAGACAGCCATCTACTTCCCACACTACTGCAAGCAGGCAGGAGGTAAGGCAGCCATCTACTTCCCACACTACTGCTTACAGGCAGGAGGTAAGACAGCCATCTACTTCTCACACTACTGCAACAGGCAGGAGGTAAGACAGCCATCTACTTCCCACACTACTGCTTATAGGCAGGAGGTAAGACAGCCACCTACTTCCCACACTACTGCTTACAGGCAGGAGGTAAGACAGCCATCTACTTCTCACACTACTGCAACAGGCAGGAGGTAAGGCAGCCTTCTACTTCCCACACTACTGCTTACAGGCAGGAGGTAAGACAGCCATCTACTTCCCACACTACTGCTTACAGGCAGGAGGTAAGACAGCCATCTACTTCTCACACTACTGCAACAGGCAGGAGGTAAGACAGCCATCTACTTCCCACACTACTGCAACAGGCAGGAGGTAAGACAGCCATCTACTTCTCACACTACTGCAACAGGCAGGAGGTAAGACAGCCATCTACTTCCCACACTACTGCTTACAGGCAGGAGGTAAGACAGCCATCTACTTCCCACACTACTGCTTACAGGCAGGAGGTAAGACAGCCATCTACTTCTCACACTACTGCAACAGGCAGGAGGTAAGACAGCCATCTACTTCCCACACTACTGCAACAGGCAGGAGGTAAGACAGCCATCTACTTCTCACACTACTGCAACAGGCAGGAGGTAAGGCAGCCTTCTACTTCCCACACTACTGCTTACAGGCAGGAGGTAAGACAGCCATCTACTTCCCACACTACTGCTTACAGGCAGGAGGTAAGACAGCCATCTACTTCTCACACTACTGCAACAGGCAGGAGGTAAGGCAGCCATTTACTTCCCACAGTACTGCAAGCAGGCAGGAGGTAAGGCAGCCATCTACTTCCCACACTACTGCAAGCAGGCAGGAGGTAAGGCAGCCTTCTACTTTCCACAGTACTGCAAGCAGACAGGAGGTAAGGCAGCCATCTACTTCCCACACTACTGCTTACAGGCAGGAGGTAAGGCAGTCATCTACTTCCCACACTACTGCAACAGACAGGAGGTAAGGCAGCCATCTACTTCCCACACTACTGCTTACAGGCAGGAGGTAAGGCAGCCATCTACTTCTCACACTACTGCAAGCAGGCAGGAGGTAAGGCAGCCATCTACTTCCCACACTACTGCTTACAGGCAGGAGGTAAGGCAGCCATCTACTTCCCACACTACTGCAAGCAGGCAGGAGGTAAGACAGCCATCTACTTCTCACACTACTGCAAGCAGGCAGGAGGTAAGACAGCCATCTACTTCTCACACTACTGCAAGCAGGCAGGAGGTAAGGCAGCCTTCTACTTCCCACAGTACTGCAACAGGCAGGAGGTAAGGCAGCCTTCTACTTCCCACAGTACTGCAGACAGGAAGGAGGTAAGGCAGCCATCTACTTCCCACACTACTGCAGACAGGAAGGAGGTAAGGCAGCCATCTACTTCCCACAGTACTGCAACAGGCAGGAGGTAAGACAGCCATTTACTTCCCACAGTACTGCAAGCAGGCAGGAGGTAATGCAGCCATTTACTTTCCACACTACTGCTTACAGGCAGGAGATAATGCAGCCATCTACTTCCCACACTACTGCTTACAGGCAGGAGGTAAGACAGCCATCTACTTTCCACACTACTGCTTACAGGAAGGAGGTAAGACAGCCATTTACTTTCCACACTACTGCTTACAGGCAGGAGGTAAGACAGCCATCTACTTTCCACACTACTGCTTACAGGCAGGAGGTAAGACAGCCATCTACTTGCCACACTACTGCAACAGGCAGAAGATAAGGCAGCCATCTACTTGCCACAGTACTGCGAGCAGGCAGGAGGTAAGACAGCCATCTACTTCCCACACTACTGCTTACAGGCAGGAGGTAAGACAGCCATCTACTTTCCACACTACTGCTTACAGGAAGGAGGTAAGACAGCCATTTACTTCCCACACTACTGCAACAGGCAGGAGGTAAGACAGCCATCTACTTCCCACAGTACTGCAAGCAGGCAGGAGGTAAGACAGCCATCTACTTCCCACACTACTGCAACAGGCAGGAGGTAAGACAGCCATCTACTTCCCACACTACTGCTTACAGGCAGGAGGTAAGACAGCCATTTACTTCCCACACTACTGCAACAGGCAGGAGGTAAGACAGCCATCTACTTTCCACACTACCGCAAGCAGGCAGGAGGTAAGACAGCCATCTACTTCCCACACTACTGCTTACAGGCAGGAGGTAAGACAGCCATTTACTTCCCACACTACTGCAACAGGCAGGAGGTAAGACAGCCATCTACTTCCCACACTACTGCAACAGGCAGGAGGTAAGACAGCCATTTACTTCCCACACTACTGCAACAGGCAGGAGGTAAGACAGCCATCTACTTCCCACACTGCTGCTTACAGGCAGAAGGTAAGACAGCCATCTACTTTCCACACTACCGCAAGCAGGCAGGAGGTAAGGCAGCCTTCTACTTCCCACACTACTGCAGACAGGAAGGAGGTAAGGCAGCCATTTACTTCCCACAGTACTGCAAGCAGGCTGGAGGTAATGCAGCCGTCTACTTCCCACAGTACTGCGAGCAGGCAGGAGATAAGACAGCCATCTACTTCTCACACTACTGCTTACAGGCAGGAGGTAAGGCAGCCATCTACTTCCCACACTACTGCTTACAGGCAGGAGGTAAGACAGCCATCTACTTCCCACACTACTGCTTACAGGCAGGAGGTAAGACAGTCATCTACTTCCCACAGTACTGCAAGCAGGCAGGAGGTAAGACAGCCATCTACTTTCCACACTACTGCAAGCAGGCAGGAGGTAAGGCAGCCTTCTACTTCCCACACTACTGCAGACAAACAGGAGGGAAGACAGCCATCTACTTTCCACACTACTGCAAGCAGGCAGGAGGTATGGCAGCCATCTACTTCCCACCTTACTGCAACAGGCAGGAGGTAAGGCAGCCATCTACTTCCCACACTACTGCAACAGGCAGAAGGTAAGGCAGCCATCTACTTCCCACGCTACTGCAAGCAGGCAGGAGGTAAGGCAGCCATCTACTTCTCACACTACTGCTTACAGGCAGGAGGTAAGACAGCCATCTACTTCCCACACTACTGCTTACAGGCAGGAGGTAAGACAGCCATCTACTTGCCACACTACTGCAACAGGCAGAAGATAAGGCAGCCATCTACTTGCCACAGTACTGCGAGCAGGTAGGAGGTAAGGCAGCCATCTACTTCTCACACTACTGCTTACAGGCAGGAGGTAAGACAGCCATCTACTTCCCACACTACTGCTTACAGGCAGGAGGTAAGACAGCCATCTACTTGCCACACTACTGCAACAGGCAGAAGATAAGGCAGCCATCTACTTGCCACAGTACTGCAAGCAGGCAGGAGGTAAGACAGCCATCTACTTTCCACGCTACTGCTTACAGGCAGGAGGTAAGACAGCCATCTACTTCCCACACTACTTCTTACAGGCAGGAGGTAAGACAGCCATCTACTTGCCACACTACTGCAACAGGCAGAAGATAAGGCAGCCATCTACTTGCCACAGTACTGCAAGCAGGCAGGAGGTAAGACAGCCATCTACTTCCCACACTACTGCTTACAGGCAGGAGGTAAGACAGCCATCTACTTGCCACACTACTGCAACAGGCAGAAGATAAGGCAGCCATCTACTTCCCACAGTACTGCAAGCAGGCAGGAGGTAAGACAGCCATCTACTTTCCACGCTACTGCTTACAGGCAGGAGGTAAGACAGCCATCTACTTCCCACACTACTGCTTACAGGCAGGAGGTAAGGCAGCCATCTACTTCCCACACTACTGCAGACAGGCAGGAGATAAGGCAGCCATCTACTTCCCACACTACTGCTTACAGGCAGGAGGTAAGGCAGCGATCTACTTCTCACACTACTGCAACAGGCAGGAGGTAAGACAGCCATCTACTTCCCACACTACTGCTTACAGGCAGGAGGTAAGGCAGCCATCTACTTCTCACACTACTGCAACAGGCAGGAGGTAAGGCAGCCATTTACTTCTCACACTACTGCAACAGGCAGGAGGTAAGACAGCCATCTACTTCCCACACTACTGCAAGCAGGCAGGAGGTAAGGCAGCCATCTACTTCCCACACTACTGCTTACAGGCAGGAGGTAAGACAGCCATCTACTTCTCACACTACTGCAACAGGCAGGAGGTAAGACAGCCATCTACTTCCCACACTACTGCTTACAGGCAGGAGGTAAGACAGCCATCTACTTCCCACCTTACTGCTTACAGGCAGGAGGTAAGACAGCCATCTACTTTCCACACTACTGCAAGCAGGCAGGAGGTAAGGCAGCCTTCTACTTCCCACACTACTGCAGACAAACAGGAGGGAAGACAGCCATCTACTTTCCACACTACTGCAAGCAGGCAGGAGGTATGGCAGCCATCTACTTCCCACCTTACTGCAACAGGCAGGAGGTAAGGCAGCCATCTACTTCCCACACTACTGCAACAGGCAGAAGGTAAGGCAGCCATCTACTTCCCACGCTACTGCAAGCAGGCAGGAGGTAAGGCAGCCATCTACTTCTCACACTACTGCTTACAGGCAGGAGGTAAGACAGCCATCTACTTCCCACACTACTGCTTACAGGCAGGAGGTAAGACAGCCATCTACTTGCCACACTACTGCAACAGGCAGAAGATAAGGCAGCCATCTACTTGCCACAGTACTGCGAGCAGGTAGGAGGTAAGGCAGCCATCTACTTCTCACACTACTGCTTACAGGCAGGAGGTAAGACAGCCATCTACTTCCCACACTACTGCTTACAGGCAGGAGGTAAGACAGCCATCTACTTGCCACACTACTGCAACAGGCAGAAGATAAGGCAGCCATCTACTTGCCACAGTACTGCAAGCAGGCAGGAGGTAAGACAGCCATCTACTTTCCACGCTACTGCTTACAGGCAGGAGGTAAGACAGCCATCTACTTCCCACACTACTTCTTACAGGCAGGAGGTAAGACAGCCATCTACTTGCCACACTACTGCAACAGGCAGAAGATAAGGCAGCCATCTACTTGCCACAGTACTGCAAGCAGGCAGGAGGTAAGACAGCCATCTACTTCCCACACTACTGCTTACAGGCAGGAGGTAAGACAGCCATCTACTTGCCACACTACTGCAACAGGCAGAAGATAAGGCAGCCATCTACTTCCCACAGTACTGCAAGCAGGCAGGAGGTAAGACAGCCATCTACTTTCCACGCTACTGCTTACAGGCAGGAGGTAAGACAGCCATCTACTTCCCACACTACTGCTTACAGGCAGGAGGTAAGGCAGCCATCTACTTCCCACACTACTGCAGACAGGCAGGAGATAAGGCAGCCATCTACTTCCCACACTACTGCTTACAGGCAGGAGGTAAGGCAGCGATCTACTTCTCACACTACTGCAACAGGCAGGAGGTAAGACAGCCATCTACTTCCCACACTACTGCTTACAGGCAGGAGGTAAGGCAGCCATCTACTTCTCACACTACTGCAACAGGCAGGAGGTAAGGCAGCCATTTACTTCTCACACTACTGCAACAGGCAGGAGGTAAGACAGCCATCTACTTCCCACACTACTGCAAGCAGGCAGGAGGTAAGGCAGCCATCTACTTCCCACACTACTGCTTACAGGCAGGAGGTAAGACAGCCATCTACTTCTCACACTACTGCAACAGGCAGGAGGTAAGACAGCCATCTACTTCCCACACTACTGCTTACAGGCAGGAGGTAAGACAGCCATCTACTTCCCACACTACTGCTTACAGGCAGGAGGTAAGACAGCCATCTACTTCTCACACTACTGCAACAGGCAGGAGGTAAGGCAGCCTTCTACTTCCCACACTACTGCAACAGGCAGGAGGTAAGACAGCCATCTACTTCCCACACTACTGCTTACAGGCAGGAGGTAAGACAGCCATCTACTTCTCACACTACTGCAACAGGCAGGAGGTAAGACAGCCATCTACTTCCCACACTACTGCAACAGGCAGGAGGTAAGACAGCCATCTACTTCTCACACTACTGCAACAGGCAGGAGGTAAGACAGCCATCTACTTCCCACACTACTGTTTACAGGCAGGAGGTAGGACAGCCATCTACTTCTCACACTACTGCAACAGGCAGGAGGTAAGACAGCCATCTACTTCCCACACTACTGCTAACAGGCAGGAGGTAAGACAGCCATCAACTTCACACAATACTGCAACAGGCAGGAGGTAAGACAGCCATCTACTTTCCACACTACTGCAAGCAGGCAGGAGGTAAGGCAGCCTTCTACTTCCCACACTACTGCAGACAAACAGGAGGGAAGACAGCCATCTACTTTCCACACTACTGCAAGCAGGCAGGAGGTATGGCAGCCATCTACTTCCCACCTTACTGCAACAGGCAGGAGGTAAGGCAGCCATCTACTTCCCACACTACTGCAACAGGCAGAAGGTAAGGCAGCCATCTACTTCCCACGCTACTGCAAGCAGGCAGGAGGTAAGGCAGCCATCTACTTCTCACACTACTGCTTACAGGCAGGAGGTAAGACAGCCATCTACTTCCCACACTACTGCTTACAGGCAGGAGGTAAGACAGCCATCTACTTGCCACACTACTGCAACAGGCAGAAGATAAGGCAGCCATCTACTTGCCACAGTACTGCGAGCAGGTAGGAGGTAAGGCAGCCATCTACTTCTCACACTACTGCTTACAGGCAGGAGGTAAGACAGCCATCTACTTCCCACACTACTGCTTACAGGCAGGAGGTAAGACAGCCATCTACTTGCCACACTACTGCAACAGGCAGAAGATAAGGCAGCCATCTACTTGCCACAGTACTGCAAGCAGGCAGGAGGTAAGACAGCCATCTACTTTCCACGCTACTGCTTACAGGCAGGAGGTAAGACAGCCATCTACTTCCCACACTACTTCTTACAGGCAGGAGGTAAGACAGCCATCTACTTGCCACACTACTGCAACAGGCAGAAGATAAGGCAGCCATCTACTTGCCACAGTACTGCAAGCAGGCAGGAGGTAAGACAGCCATCTACTTCCCACACTACTGCTTACAGGCAGGAGGTAAGACAGCCATCTACTTGCCACACTACTGCAACAGGCAGAAGATAAGGCAGCCATCTACTTCCCACAGTACTGCAAGCAGGCAGGAGGTAAGACAGCCATCTACTTTCCACGCTACTGCTTACAGGCAGGAGGTAAGACAGCCATCTACTTCCCACACTACTGCTTACAGGCAGGAGGTAAGGCAGCCATCTACTTCCCACACTACTGCAGACAGGCAGGAGATAAGGCAGCCATCTACTTCCCACACTACTGCTTACAGGCAGGAGGTAAGGCAGCGATCTACTTCTCACACTACTGCAACAGGCAGGAGGTAAGACAGCCATCTACTTCCCACACTACTGCTTACAGGCAGGAGGTAAGGCAGCCATCTACTTTCCACACTACTGCAACAGGCAGGAGGTAAGGCAGCCATTTACTTCTCACACTACTGCAACAGGCAGGAGGTAAGACAGCCATCTACTTCCCACACTACTGCAAGCAGGCAGGAGGTAAGGCAGCCATCTACTTCCCACACTACTGCTTACAGGCAGGAGGTAAGACAGCCATCTACTTCCCACACTACTGCTTACAGGCAGGAGGTAAGACAGCCATCTACTTCCCACACTACTGCAACAGGCAGGAGGTAAGGCAGCCATCTACTTCTCACACTACTGCTTACAGGCAGGAGGTAAGGCAGCCATCTACTTCCCACACTACTGCAACAGGCAGGAGGTAAGGCAGCCATCTACTTCCCACACTACTGCTTACAGGCAGGAGGTAAGACAGCCATCTACTTCCACACTACTGCAACAGGCAGGAGGTAAGACAGCCATCTACTTCCCACACTACTGCAACAGGCAGGAGGTAAGGCAGCCATCTACTTCCCACACTACTGCAACAGGCAGGAGGTAAGACAGCCATCTACTTCTCACACTACTGCTTACAGGCAGGAGGTAAGGCAGCCATCTACTTTCCACACTACTGCAACAGGCAGGAGGTAAGACAGTCATCTACTTCTCACACTACTGCATACAGGCAGGAGGTAAGACAGCCATCTACTTTCCACACTACTGCAACAGGCAGGAGGTAAGGCAGCCATCTACTTCCCACACTACTGCAACAGGCAGGAGGTAAGGCAGCCATCTACTTTCCACACTACTGCTTACAGGCAGGAGGTAAGGCAGCCATCTACTTTCCACACTACTGCTTACAGGCAGGAGGTAAGGCAGCCATTTACTTCCCACACTACTGCAGAGCAGGAAGGAGGTAAGACAGCCATTTACTTCCCACACTACTGCTTACAGGAAGGAGGTAAGACAGCCATTTACTTCCCACACTACTGCAAGCAGGCAGGAGGTAAGACAGCCATCTACTTCCCACACTACTGCAACATGCAAGCAGGCAGGAGGCGGCAGGTCCGCCATTGACAAGGGCCACCACGGCTGACCTTTCATCCTGCAGGGACTGGCGTTGTTGCTGGCTGAATGCAAGCCTCAGAGCAAGTTGTCGTTGTTGGGGCATCATTGTATGATTCCATGAGGCAACAGGCAAAAGACTGACAAAGGCATGCTGTTGGAAATGTCACAGCGGGAATCACTGACCCATGCGTACGTGTTTATTCCCCTCCTGAAGTCTTATACTGAAGCTTGTCACGTTGGACTTGTTTTCAAGATCCTTTCTACTATTCTTCATTACTCATTACTTACGTGTCTACGCACTCACGTTTTTACTCAGTTCATTCCCACGGTTATTAT
>JAWQFJ010025876.1:20000-22670 GCA_034096865.1 Theodoxus fluviatilis | reverse complement strand
CTAAATAACTCTCCTTTCAAGTATTGCACACCCCATACCCATCAGAACCACAAACATACAAGACCACCCTACACATCACTCGATGAGCTCATCGCTCACCTCCACGCTGACTAGGTAGGCAAATGTTGCGATTTCAAACCGCAACTACAGGGATGAAGAAATGCGCGGGCACACAAATCCCTTGTGGTGCTTAGAGGGGTGAGAATAGACCTACTGTGGGTTGGGGTGAGAATAGACCCTCTGTGGGTTGGGGTGAGAATAGACCCACTGTGGGTTGGGAGTGAGAATAGACCCCGTATGGGTTGGGGGTGAGAATAAACCCCCTGTGGATTGGGGGTAAGAATAGACCCCCTGTGGGTTGGGGGTGAGAATAAACCCCCTGTGGGATGGAGGTGAGAATAGACCCCCTGTGGGTTGGGGATGAGAATAGACCCCCCTGTGGGTTGGGGGTGATAATAGACCCCCTGTGGGTTGGGGGTGAGAATAGACCCACAACGTCTCCTAGTGAGAGTGGTAAGAGGCAAACAACTGGGGAAAGGAAGACTTGGCTCACTCCTAGTCCAAGTGGCTGGGGTGAATTTGTGGACAAAGGCCTTGTATGTCCTACAAAAGCCTGTGTGCCGTATAATATTCATTCATGCATTTGTTCATTCATTCATTCATTCATTTCATTCTTTCCTTCCAGTTATTCATTCCATTTGTTTCGTTCATTCATTTTTTTCATTCGTTCGTTCGTTGTTCGTTCGTTCATTTATTTATTTAGTCATTGATCATTCATTCTCTCGACCTTTGCTCGGTGTTGAACTTCACTCCCTTCCCTAACACCTTCCCCCAACCCACTCCCAATTCCGCTCCTTCTACTCCATCGACCATGTATCCTCCTCCCCCCACCCCTCCCCCTTCCCTCCCCTCCCCCACCCCCTCCCCCGCAAATGCCCTGGTCTGATGCTTCCTGGAGGAAAGGGGAGGAGCACAGTGGATTGCGTGATGGTTTGTGGAAGAGCTTGGCTTCCCCCATGCTTCATATCCGTGGAGAAACATTGTGGAAGGGAGGGACATGGACGCACTAGAGGGACATGAACACTAACGCTGTCCCGTAGCCCCAAGCCATCACAACAATACACACGTGACGTGGAGAGAGGTAGGCGAGAGGAGATGATTTGGAAAATGAGAGACCATGTTTGACGGACAGGATGACAGAGGGACGGACGGAAGGACGAACGGTGTGTGTGTGTGTGTGTGTGAGAGAGAGAGAGAGAGAGAGAGAGAGAGAGAGAGAGAGAGAGAGAGAGAGATGAACTGAACTGAACTGAACTCTTTATTGAAAGGGCCTCCAGCCCATTACATATAATACAGCACAAAAATAATGCATACATCATATTTCCCTCAACAACATACTTCCTCTACCTTTGCACCTTCTCTCCTCTTTAGGAAATGAAACAGGTAGGTGCATACCGCTCGAATACTGTTTTGATCTTTAGCACTCATTAATTGTGTGAAAACATGGGCATAATCAGTTACGAATGGTGCTAAGTGTTTCACTCTGAGATCGCTCATTGCTGGACACCTGACCAACAGATGGTATTCATCTTCTTCTTCGTGACACAATGGACAGGGTGGTAAAATCATTGTTTCATATCTATGTTTATGAATGTACATTTCAGTTGCACCAAAATGAAATGTAATAAATGCCTATCTGAAGATCTTTTTATCTACACAGTATTAATATGCCTCTACTTCTAGTGCAAACTTAAAACTCCTGTAAATCGCGTATCTTTCACTCCTGTGTAGTTCATTATCCCATTTTTCTGTATATCCATTCATCAAGGACACTTTTAAGCGACTGATAAATGAAGCTTTGTATTCGAATAGTCTGTCCCAAACCCAGTCCAAACTGTTCTCTCTTAGCATGCTCCGTATCTTGTAAGCCCAATTGTTTCCTCATTCGATGTTCTGTACGAATATTCTGTATATCCGCTTGGGCAATCTATCTTCTTCCATATAAAGTATCTTAATCCAGTACTTGGTTACGCGCATTCCTTCGTTAACACATTGAGGATATATTCCAGGGTCACCATAGATCATAACATTTGGGGTTTTCACCGACACAATTAAAAACCTTTTTCAGACCAAACAAATGGACAGTTTCAATGATGTCAGTTTGACCCAAACCCCAAAATTCTGAAGCATACAGCAGGATGGGCTGTATTTGATAGTCAAATATCTTGAAAAACAAATCAGGGACCACGAAGGCGAGCTTTTTCACAGAGTTATTTCTACAAATCTGGATCAAGGCAGCCTTTCCTCGTGAAGCAAAGTCTACCAATGCAACGTTAGGGCTACGCCTGGTCGTAAAAAAGTATCCCAGGTACTTACATTCATTAACAATCTCTAATATGTTTCCATCAATGCACCAGTGTTCATGTGCTGCAATGTGTCCGCCCTTCCGAAATATCACCACTCTCGTTTTAGAAAGGTTGACCTGAAGACCAAGACGATCTTCCGCCATGTTCAAATTGTTTATCTCATTTTGCAGACCTATCAAAGTATCAGATAGTAGAACGATGTCATCGGCTAATAGTAAAATAGATGTATCTGGTGAATTTGGCATGAGTTGTATGTCATGATTGCAGTTATATTTGACTTCAGTGGCAAGGGTATTAATAATGA
>JAWQFJ010025876.1:0-5000 GCA_034096865.1 Theodoxus fluviatilis | reverse complement strand
CCATGCCAACTGGACAGTAATTCCGCCATTCGACCTTGTTTTTGCGATATCGCTGCTGCAGTCGTTGATTAATGTGTCTGATCATGATATTATCTTTCTTCGTCTCTCAATCTTCTCCTCCTTATACTCAATTCCACCGATGCGTCTTAATGGAAGACGCCCAGATCTTCCATCAATCGCCTGCGTAGGGTCCTCGTCTGTGAATCGCTTCTTCTTCAGGTCCTTCCACCATCGAGAGTCTCGAACGACAACGTCGAGCCTACAGTGGTGCTATCTTCTCTTCTCTAATGACCGTCACTGCCAGCTGCGAGTCTTGGTCCTTCACCTCCTCATTACCTGCTTATCTCCAGCAGTCCGCCAACTTGACACTCAGCTCTGCTAGCGGTGTGCTAGGACGCTTAAATTTAGAGAGTCGAGTTCACTCCCTTTCTCTCTGTCTCTCTGTCTCTCTTTCTCTCTGTCTCTCTCTGTGTCTCTATCTCTCTGTCTCTCTCTTTCTCTCTCTGTCTCTCTGTGTTTCTCTCTCTCAATCTCTGTCTCAGTCTCTGTCTCTCTCTCTCTTCTCTCTCTCTCTGAATCTCTCTCTGTGTCTCTCTCAATCTCTTGTGTCTCTCTATGTCTCTCTCTTTCTATTAATCTCTGTCTCTGTCTCTATCTCTCTTTGTCTTTCTCTCTTTATCACTCTCTCCCTCTCTTTCTCTCTTTCTCTCGCTCTCTGTATCTTTGTTTCTCTGTCTTTGTCTTTATGTCTCTCTCTCTGTCTCTGTCTCTCTCTCTCAGTCTGTCTTTATCTCTGTATCTGTCTCTCTGTCTATGTCTCCGTGTCTTTGTCTCTTTGTCTCTCTCCCCCTCTGTCCCTCTGTCTCTGTCTGTCTCTCTCTCTGTCTCTCTCTCTCTCTCTAACTGTCTGTCTGTCTCTCTCTCTGTCTCCTCTCTCTCTCTCACTCTCTCTCTGTCTCTCCCTCCCTCCCTCTCTCTCTCTCTCTCTCTCTCTCTCTCTCTCTCTCTCTCTGCTCTCTGATACGTGCAAACTCTGGCAGTGTGGGACTGGGCTGGCCGCCGTCCAGACAGTAATTGGAACGAGGTGTCGATTGGAGAGCCGCCTCTGAAGATCTGTCCCTCTGGAACTGGAAACCCAGATCTCGCCTGACGGCTGGAAGGACAGACGGAGGGACAGAGACAAACAGATAGGAAAATAGCTACAAGAGTGAGAGGTAAAGAGGAAATAGGAGAGAGAGAGAAAGAGAGAGAGAGACATAGAGAGGAGACAGAGAGAGGAGACAGACAAACAGTTAGAGAGAGAGAGAGAGAGAGAGAGAGAGAGAGAGAGAGAGAGGAGACAGAGAGAGGAGACAGACAGAGAGAGAGAGAGAGAGAGAGAGAGAGAGAGAGAGAGAGAGAGAGAGAGAGAGAGAGAGAGAACTGTGAGCATGTTCAGAGAAGAACTCGGACATATTGTGATTAGTAGATGGACATTTACATGAAAATAGATAAACGACAAAATATGTCCGACAAAAGTGTGACCCAAAATGAAACTTTTGCAAATCATAAAAGGTCAGTGAGGAGGAGGAGATGCTGCAGCAAGGTGTGCGTGAAACGGATGAAAAATAGGCAGACAAACACGCATATATACGTACTCCCAGACATACAGAATTACAGACGCACGGACGGACGGGCATATAGGCAGACAGACAAGCACATTGACAAGCACATATACAAGCACATAGACAAGCACACAGACAAGCAGACAAACAAACAAGCAGGCAGGAAGACAAACAGGCAGACAGACACACATATACAGACCGGCAGACAGACACACAGGCAGATAGACACAGAGACAGACAGGCACACGTGCACGCCGATACGCACACAGTCAGGCAGACACGCACACAGACATGGACACAGACGCGCACACAGACAGGCAGACACGCACACAGACACGCACACAGACGCGCACACAGACAGGCAGACACGCACACAGACACGCACACAGACAGGCAGACAGGCACACATGCACGCCGAGACGCACACAGACACGCACACAGGCACACATGCACGCCGAGACGCACACAGACACGCACACAGGCACGCACACAGACACGCACACAGACAGACACGCGCACACAGACAGACACACACACACGCACACGCACACAGGCAGGCAGACACGCACACACACGCACACAGACACGCACACACACGCACACAGACAGACACACACAAACACGCACACAGAGAGGTAGACACGCACACAGACGCGCACACAGACAGACACACACACACGCACATACAGAATGACGACAGACAAGGCTGACGACACTGGCAAGTGGGCTTGTAGGCAGGTGGGCCGTCGACCATTGGTTCAGATAAGTTGATAAAACGGACAAGACAGAAGAGCAGGAGAGCGATCTGCACGAAGAACAGCAACTATTCCATATTCACAAAGAATGAGACATAACTAATGACAAACAGAGAAACACCTCGTCTAATGAGAAGGGGAACACCCGCAACCAGATGTAGGCCTATCTAGTTCATGGCAAAACCGTATCGCCTGAGAGAAAAAGAGCAAAAACTCCTACTCAGCGTTGGCTGTCGTGCTGCAAAGGCATTTTATGCTCCAGTCTCGACTTTCCGTCCTCGGCCTGGCTGTTCCCCGGTCAGGGCGCACTCGGACAGCTTTGATCCTCTGCTGGACGTTACAGATGTCTTCCAGGCTGAGCAAGATCTGGCCTCGCCCTGCCATAGCGTAGTTATAGTCATTACCCCTACGCTGCTGTCAGAAGACGGATGAGCCCCGGAGGAAATGGCGGTCTTTTCGCTTTGATTAAAGTCTATCCCCTCCAGTTCCAGCCACAATTTGTCTTGCCTTCACTGCAAGGACGAGGACTGCGTGGTCTTGTTACTGTGGCTTTGGTGGCATTTCATGATTTTCTGTAGATCGGGGGGAAAAATCTAATTGAATTCCTTTCGTTTGTGCCCCGCAGAAGTCTGCTTTACGTCGTCTGGGGTTTTTTCTCTGAGTTTTTGCCAGCTCTTTGGTTACTTTCTGAGAAAGAGCAGAGTCTAGCTCACGCCTACCATAAAAAAACTGCTCTCTGAAGTGATATTTCAGTCACGTTTTGTTCCTGTGATCTGTAACCATTCCTTTCATGAGAAGTAAGATGTGTCAACATACCAAGAACAAAACACTTGAAAAAGAAATAGCCAGAGGAAAATCATTATGAGATGACCCCGAGAGATAGGCTGGTTCAATTCGACTGCAGAGTGGAACAGAGACGAAAGCGGTGAAACCAGATTCGTCAGATTCTCTGTGAATATCCTCGGAGGGTATCTTGAGAAAAAAGTGACTTTGTATTGATGGAACAGTTGATGCAAGCCAGAAGGCTGCCATCAAGTCAAAAAGGGTGAGTCTGTATCAGGAAGCGTAACCTCTCTGTTCGTAGCTCATTCGAAACTCTGGGTATCTTTCTCAGACGTTCAACGTGCCAAATGAATAGAGTTCATTGGTTAGTCGATTAGTCCGTCAGTGAGTCAGTCGGGTCGGTGGATAGGTCAATTTACCAACTAATCTGTCACGGGGATGACCGGGCAGTGTGGTCAGTCGAGGAGACCGGTTATTTCAGACAGTTTGACGAGCACAAAAGTTTACGTTCATCTCTCCAGTTGAGTCTCTCACTCTTTCGAGTGTTCATGTTCCTTGCCTTTGAAGTTGCCAACTACAAGGCAGAAAAGGGATACTTGTGATAAAGAAATGTATACACACTGCACTCAACTAGAAAAAAAGGAACTACGCACGCGCAGCTTCCGCCGGGCTTCTTCAACGTTCTGACTGAGACTGGAGTGACTCGGTGTTCTGTCCCACGCATGGTTGGAAGTTGTGTTGGGAACGTGTTTCAAAAGAAGCAACAACTAAAACTAACAATGGAGGAATGAAAAAGCAGGAGCTGGTGAAACGAAGTAATTGTTTTTACAGAGACATGAAGATGAAATAAATAATGTCTTCGTTTCGTTAATTTAAAATGTTTCCAGCAGCATCGACCAAAGCATACCACTGAAGCCCAATTGTTGAAAAACACCTGTTTCGTCCAAGCCAAAACAAAGCACTTGCTTACTCTTAATCAAGTAAAATCACAGCAGAGTTTGTGGCGCTCTGAAGAGACTTGTTCTGTCTCCTCTCTGATTGGCTGACACTGAGGCGTGAATGAGAATCTCCAACTTGTCTGATTCTCCGAATCAAAGATCGTGATGAGGAAATGGGATGGGCAGCTACTGGCTGAAATCTCCACGCGAGGAGATCATGGGTTGAGGCATGTTTGGAATATCTAGCAGTGACTGGCAGAAAGAAACGATCAAGCGCGGAACTCTCTCCAGGTCTGCACCCAACTGTGAATTAATGTGAGTGGCCGTAATGTTGCCATACGCGCTGTATTACACAGCAGCAGTTTTCACCTACTTTTCTCCCCGTGTCGTCTGAAAATCCAACATTTTAAAAGGACTGGAAGGTTCCACAGTGATAATTTTGCGCGCGCGCGCACACACACACACACAGAGAGAGAGAGAGAGAGAGAGAGAGAGAGAGAGAGAGAGAGAGAAACACACATACACAGAAACACACGCACAGAGAAACACACACACACACACACACACACACACACACACACACAACACACACACACACACACACACACATTATTACACACACACACACACACACACACACACACACACACACACACACACACTCACACAGAAACACACATACACACAGAACACAGAAACACACACACACACACACACATTTAATCAAACTAAACCATGTAAATAGTAAGGTTTTCATCAGCATGCTTTTAGTCTTCTGCTTGCGCAAACGCCGTTTTAAACAGGAGTTTATTTTCATTCTTTTGTCAGTTAAATGTGTGTTCATGTTCCGCACTTGCTGTGTGTAGGCATGTAGTGCTGGCAGTTATTGCTGTGAATGGATAACAATAAGTAGACAAAAT
>JAWQFJ010025875.1:47500-90275 GCA_034096865.1 Theodoxus fluviatilis | reverse complement strand
GGTGCGCCATAGATGCTCACCTTATACACTCATACTCACACAGTAACACGTTGCACCACCATTATCACAGCCACAGGGAAGGGAGGGAGCGCCACAGATGTTCACCTTATACACTCATACTCACACAGTAACACGTTGCACCACCATTATCACAGCCACAGAGAAGGGAGGGTGCGCCACAGATGCTCACCTTATACACTCATACTCACACAGTAACACGTTGCACCACCATTATCACAGCCACACAGAAGGGAGGGAGCGCCACAGATGTTCACCTTATACACTCATACTCACACAGTAACACGTTGCACCACCATTACCACAGTCACAGGGAAGGGAGGGAGCGCCACAGATGTTCACCTTATACACTCATACTCACACAGTAACACGTTGCATCACCATTATCACAGCCACAGGGAAGGGAGGGTGCGCCACATATGTTCACCTTATACACTCATACTCACACAGTAACACGTTGCACCACCATTATCACAGTCACAGGGAAGGGAGGGAGCGCCACAGATGTTCACCTTATACACTCATACTCACACAGTAACACGTTGAACCACCATTACCACAGTCACAGGGAAGGGAGGGAGCGCCACAGATGTTCACCTTATACACTCATACTCACACAGTAACACGTTGAACCACCATTACCACAGTCACAGAGAAGGGAGGGAGCGCCACAGATGTTCACCTTATACACTCATACTCACACAGTAACACGTTGCACCACCATTACCACAGCCACAGAGAAGGGAGGGAGCGCCACAGATGTTCACCTTATACACTCATACTCACACAGTAACACGTTGCACCACCATTATCACAGCCACAGAGAAGGGAGAGTGCGCCACAGATGTTCACCTTATACACTCATACTCACACAGTAACACGTTGCACCACCATTATCACAGTCACAGGGAAGGGAGGGAGCGCCACAGATGTTCACCTTATACACTCATACTCACACAGTAACACGTTGCACCACCATTACCACAGTCACAGGGAAGGGAGGGTGCGCCATAGATGTTCACCTTATACACTCATACTCACACAGTAACACGTTGCACCACCATTATCACAGCCACAGAGAAGGGAGGGAGCGCCACAGATGTTCACCTTATACACTCATACTCACACAGTAACACGTTGCACCACCATTATCACAGTCACAGGGAAGGGAGGGTGTGCCATAGATGTTCACCTTATACACTCATACTCACACAGTAACACGTTGCACCACCATTATCACAGTCACAGGGAAGGGAGGGTGCGCCATAGATGTTCACCTTATACACTCATACTCACACAGTAACACGTTGCACCACCATTATCACAGTCACAGGGAAGGGAGGGTGCGCCACAGATGTTCACCTTATACACTCATACTCACACAGTAACACGTTGCACCACCATTATCACAGCCACAGAGAAGGGAGGGTGCGCCACAGATGTTCACCTTATACACTCATACTCACACAGTAACACGTTGCACCACCATTATCACAGTCACAGGGAAGGGAGGGAGCGCCACAGATGTTCACCTTATACACTCATACTCACACAGTAACACGTTGCACCACCATTACCACAGCCACAGGGAAGGGAGGGTGCGCCATAGATGTTCACCTTATACACTCATACTCACACAGTAACACGTTGCACCACCATTATCACAGCCACAGGGAAGGGAGGGTGCGCCATAGATGTTCACCTTATACACTCATACTCACACAGTAACACGTTGCACCACCATTATCACAGTCACAGGGAAGGGAGGGAGCGCCACAGATGTTCACCTTATACACTCATACTCACACAGTAACACGTTGCACCACCATTACCACAGCCACAGGGAAGGGAGGGTGCGCCATAGATGTTCACCTTATACACTCATACTCACACAGTAACACGTTGCACCACCATTATCACAGCCACAGGGAAGGGAGGGTGCGCCATAGATGTTCACCTTATACACTCATACTCACACAGTAACACGTTGCACCACCATTATCACAGTCACAGGGAAGGGAGGGTGCGCCATAGATGTTCACCTTATACACTCATACTCACACAGTAACACGTTGCACCACCATTATCACAGCCACAGAGAAGGGAGGGAGCGCCACAGATGTTCACCTTATACACTCATACTCACACAGTAACACGTTGCACCACCATTATCACAGCCACAGAGAAGGGAGGGAGCGCCACAGATGTTCACCTTATACACTCATACTCACACAGTAACACGTTGCACCACCATTACCACAGTCACAGGGAAGGGAGGGTGCGCCACAGATGTTCACCTTATACACTCATACTCACACAGTAACACGTTGCACCACCATTACCACAGTCACAGGGAAGGGAGGGAGCGCCACAGATGCTCACCTTATACACTCATACTCACACAGTAACACGTTGCACCACCATTATCACAGCCACAGAGAAGGGAGGGAGCGCCACAGATGTTCACCTTATACACTCATACTCACACAGTAACACGTTGCACCACCATTATCACAGCCACAGAGAAGGGAGGGTGCGCCACAGATGTTCACCTTATACACTCATACTCACACAGTAACACGTTGCACCACCATTACCACAGTCACAGGGAAGGGAGGGTGCGCCACAGATGTTCACCTTATACACTCATACTCACACAGTAACACGTTGCACCACCATTACCACAGTCACAGGGAAGGGAGGGAGCGCCACAGATGCTCACCTTATACACTCATACTCACACAGTAACACGTTGCACCACCATTACCACAGTCACAGGGAAGGGAGGGAGCGCCACAGATGCTCACCTTATACACTCATACTCACACAGTAACACGTTGCACCACCATTACCACAGTCACAGGGAAGGGAGGGAGCGCCACAGATGTTCACCTTATACACTCATACTCACACAGTAACACGTTGCACCACCATTATCACAGCCACAGAGAAGGGAGGGTGCGCCACAGATGCTCACCTTATACACTCATACTCACACAGTAACACGTTGCACCACCATTACCACAGTCACAGGGAAGGGAGGGAGCGCCACAGATGTTCACCTTATACACTCATACTCACACAGTAACACGTTGCACCACCATTACCACAGCCACAGAGAAGGGAGGGAGCGCCACAGATGTTCACCTTATACACTCATACTCACACAGTAACACGTTGCACCACCATTACCACAGTCACAGGGAAGGGAGGGAGCGCCACAGATGTTCACCTTATACACTCATACTCACACAGTAACACGTTGCACCACCATTACCACAGTCACAGGGAAGGGAGGGAGCGCCACAGATGTTCACCTTATACACTCATACTCACACAGTAACACGTTGCACCACCATTATCACAGTCACAGGGAAGGGAGGGAGCGCCACAGATGTTCACCTTATACACTCATACTCACACAGTAACACGTTGCACCACCATTACCACAGTCACAGAGAAGGGAGGGTGCGCCACAGATGTTTACCTTATACACTCATACTCACACAGTAACACGTTGCATCACCATTATCACAGCCACAGAGAAGGGAGGGAGCGCCATAGATGTTTACCTTATAAACTCATACTCACACAGTAACACGTTGCACCACCATTACCACAGTCACAGGGAAGGGAGGGAGCGCCACAGATGTTCACCTTATACACTCATACTCACACAGTAACACGTTGCATCACCATTATCACAGCCACAGGGAAGGGAGGGAGCGCCACAGATGTTCACCTTATACACTCATACTCACACAGTAACACGTTGCACCACCATTATCACAGCCACAGGGAAGGGAGGGAGCGCCACAGATGTTCACCTTATACACTCATACTCACACAGTAACACGTTGCACCACCATTATCACAGCCACAGAGAAGGGAGGGTGCGCCACAGATGTTCACCTTATACACTCATACTCACACAGTAACACGTTGCACCACCATTATCACAGTCACAGGGAAGGGAGGGAGCGCCACAGATGTTCACCTTATACACTCATACTCACACAGTAACACGTTGCACCACCATTACCACAGCCACAGGGAAGGGAGGGTGCGCCATAGATGTTCACCTTATACACTCATACTCACACAGTAACACGTTGCACCACCATTATCACAGCCACAGGGAAGGGAGGGTGCGCCATAGATGTTCACCTTATACACTCATACTCACACAGTAACACGTTGCACCACCATTATCACAGTCACAGGGAAGGGAGGGAGCGCCACAGATGTTCACCTTATACACTCATACTCACACAGTAACACGTTGCACCACCATTACCACAGCCACAGGGAAGGGAGGGTGCGCCATAGATGTTCACCTTATACACTCATACTCACACAGTAACACGTTGCACCACCATTATCACAGCCACAGGGAAGGGAGGGTGCGCCATAGATGTTCACCTTATACACTCATACTCACACAGTAACACGTTGCACCACCATTATCACAGTCACAGGGAAGGGAGGGTGCGCGATAGATGTTCACCTTATACACTCATACTCACACAGTAACACGTTGCACCACCATTATCACAGCCACAGAGAAGGGAGGGAGCGCCACAGATGTTCACCTTATACACTCATACTCACACAGTAACACGTTGCACCACCATTATCACAGCCACAGAGAAGGGAGGGAGCGCCACAGATGTTCACCTTATACACTCATACTCACACAGTAACACGTTGCACCACCATTACCACAGTCACAGGGAAGGGAGGGTGCGCCACAGATGTTCACCTTATACACTCATACTCACACAGTAACACGTTGCACCACCATTACCACAGTCACAGGGAAGGGAGGGAGCGCCACAGATGCTCACCTTATACACTCATACTCACACAGTAACACGTTGCACCACCATTATCACAGCCACAGAGAAGGGAGGGAGCGCCACAGATGTTCACCTTATACACTCATACTCACACAGTAACACGTTGCACCACCATTATCACAGCCACAGAGAAGGGAGGGAGCGCCACAGATGTTCACCTTATACACTCATACTCACACAGTAACACGTTGCACCACCATTACCACAGTCACAGGGAAGGGAGTGTGCGCCACAGATGTTCACCTTATACACTCATACTCACACAGTAACACGTTGCACCACCATTACCACAGTCACAGGGAAGGGAGGGAGCGCCACAGATGCTCACCTTATACACTCATACTCACACAGTAACACGTTGCACCACCATTATCACAGCCACAGGGAAGGGAGGGAGCGCCACAGATGTTCACCTTATACACTCATACTCACACAGTAACACGTTGCACCACCATTACCACAGTCACAGGGAAGGGAGGGAGCGCCACAGATGTTCACCTTATACACTCATACTCACACAGTAACACGTTGCACCACCATTATCACAGCCACAGAGAAGGGAGGGAGCGCCACAGATGTTCACCTTATACACTCATACTCACACAGTAACACGTTGCACCACCATTACCACAGTCACAGGGAAGGGAGGGAGCGCCACAGATGTTCACCTTATACACTCATACTCACACAGTAACACGTTGCACCACCATTATCACAGCCACAGAGAAGGGAGGGAGCGCCACAGATGTTCACCTTATACACTCATACTCACACAGTAACACGTTGCACCACCATTATCACAGTCACAGGGAAGGGAGGGAGCGCCACAGATGTTCACCTTATACACTCATACTCACACAGTAACACGTTGCACCACCATTATCACAGTCACAGGGAAGGGAGGGAGCGCCACAGATGCTCACCTTATACACTCATACTCACACAGTAACACGTTGCACCACCATTACCACAGTCACAGAGAAGGGAGGGAGCGCCACAGATGTTCACCTTATACACTCATACTCACACAGTAACACGTTGCACCACCATTACCACAGCCACAGAGAAGGGAGGGAGCGCCACAGATGTTCACCTTATACACTCATACTCACACAGTAACACGTTGCACCACCATTATCACAGTCACAGGGAAGGGAGGGTGCGCCACAGATGTTCACCTTATACACTCATACTCACACAGTAACACGTTGCACCACCATTATCACAGTCACAGGGAAGGGAGGGAGCGCCACAGATGTTCACCTTATACACTCATACTCACACAGTAACACGTTGCACCACCATTATCACAGCCACAGGGAAGGGAGGGAGCGCCATAGATGTTCACCTTATACACTCATACTCACACAGTAACACGTTGCACCACCATTATCACAGCCACAGAGAAGGGAGGGAGCGCCACAGATGTTCACCTTATACACTCATACTCACACAGTAACACGTTGCACCACCATTATCACAGTCACAGAGAAGGGAGGGTGCGCCACAGATGTTCACCTTATACACTCATACTCACACAGTAACACGTTGCACCACCATTATCACAGTCACAGGGAAGGGAGGGTGCGCCACAGATGTTCACCTTATACACTCATACTCACACAGTAACACGTTGCACCACCATTACCACAGTCACAGGGAAGGGAGGGTGCGCCACAGATGTTCACCTTATACACTCATACTCACACAGTAACACGTTGCACCACCATTATCACAGCCACAGAGAAGGGAGGGAGCGCCACAGATGTTCACCTTATACACTCATACTCACACAGTAACACGTTGCACCACCATTATCACAGCCACAGGGAAGGGAGGGAGCGCCACAGATGTTCACCTTATACACTCATACTCACACAGTAACACGTTGCACCACCATTATCACAGCCACAGGGAAGGGAGGGAGCGCCACAGATGTTCACCTTATACACTCATACTCACACAGTAACACGTTGCACCACCATTATCACAGCCACAGGGAAGGGAGGGTGCGCCATAGATGTTCACCTTATACACTCATACTCACACAGTAACACGTTGCACCACCATTATCACAGTCACAGGGAAGGGAGGGAGCGCCACAGATGTTCACCTTATACACTCATACTCACACAGTAACACGTTGCACCACCATTACCACAGCCACAGGGAAGGGAGGGTGCGCCATAGATGTTCACCTTATACACTCATACTCACACAGTAACACGTTGCACCACCATTATCACAGCCACAGGGAAGGGAGGGTGCGCCATAGATGTTCACCTTATACACTCATACTCACACAGTAACACGTTGCACCACCATTATCACAGTCACAGGGAAGGGAGGGTGCGCCATAGATGTTCACCTTATACACTCATACTCACACAGTAACACGTTGCACCACCATTATCACAGCCACAGAGAAGGGAGGGAGCGCCACAGATGTTCACCTTATACACTCATACTCACACAGTAACACGTTGCACCACCATTATCACAGCCACAGAGAAGGGAGGGAGCGCCACAGATGTTCACCTTATACACTCATACTCACACAGTAACACGTTGCACCACCATTACCACAGTCACAGGGAAGGGAGGGTGCGCCACAGATGTTCACCTTATACACTCATACTCACACAGTAACACGTTGCACCACCATTACCACAGTCACAGGGAAGGGAGGGAGCGCCACAGATGCTCACCTTATACACTCATACTCACACAGTAACACGTTGCACCACCATTATCACAGCCACAGAGAAGGGAGGGAGCGCCACAGATGTTCACCTTATACACTCATACTCACACAGTAACACGTTGCACCACCATTATCACAGCCACAGAGAAGGGAGGGAGCGCCACAGATGTTCACCTTATACACTCATACTCACACAGTAACACGTTGCACCACCATTACCACAGTCACAGGGAAGGGAGGGTGCGCCACAGATGTTCACCTTATACACTCATACTCACACAGTAACACGTTGCACCACCATTACCACAGTCACAGGGAAGGGAGGGAGCGCCACAGATGCTCACCTTATACACTCATACTCACACAGTAACACGTTGCACCACCATTACCACAGTCACAGGGAAGGGAGGGAGCGCCACAGATGCTCACCTTATACACTCATACTCACACAGTAACACGTTGCACCACCATTACCACAGTCACAGGGAAGGGAGGGAGCGCCACAGATGTTCACCTTATACACTCATACTCACACAGTAACACGTTGCACCACCATTATCACAGCCACAGAGAAGGGAGGGAGCGCCACAGATGTTCACCTTATACACTCATACTCACACAGTAACACGTTGCACCACCATTACCACAGTCACAGGGAAGGGAGGGAGCGCCACAGATGTTCACCTTATACACTCATACTCACACAGTAACACGTTGCACCACCATTATCACAGCCACAGAGAAGGGAGGGAGCGCCACAGATGTTCACCTTATACACTCATACTCACACAGTAACACGTTGCACCACCATTACCACAGTCACAGGGAAGGGAGGGAGCGCCACAGATGTTCACCTTATACACTCATACTCACACAGTAACACGTTGCACCACCATTATCACAGCCACAGAGAAGGGAGGGTGCGCCACAGATGTTCACCTTATACACTCATACTCACACAGTAACACGTTGCACCACCATTATCACAGTCACAGGGAAGGGAGGGAGCGCCACAGATGCTCACCTTATAAACTCATACTCACACAGTAACACGTTGCACCACCATTACCACAGTCACAGGGAAGGGAGGGAGCGCCACAGATGTTCACCTTATACACTCATACTCACACAGTAACACGTTGCATCACCATTATCACAGCCACAGGGAAGGGAGGGAGCGCCATAGATGCTCACCTTATACACTCATACTCACACAGTAACACGTTGCACCACCATTATCACAGCCACAGGGAAGGGAGGGAGCGCCACAGATGTTCACCTTATACACTCATACTCACACAGTAACACGTTGCACCACCATTATCACAGCCACAGGGAAGGGAGGGTGCGCCATAGATGTTCACCTTATACACTCATACTCACACAGTAACACGTTGCACCACCATTATCACAGTCACAGGGAAGGGAGGGAGCGCCACAGATGTTCACCTTATACACTCATACTCACACAGTAACACGTTGCACCACCATTACCACAGCCACAGGGAAGGGAGGGTGCGCCACAGATGTTCACCTTATACACTCATACTCACACAGTAACACGTTGCACCACCATTATCACAGCCACAGGGAAGGGAGGGTGCGCCACAGATGTTCACCTTATACACTCATACTCACACAGTAACACGTTGCACCACCATTATCACAGTCACAGGGAAGGGAGGGTGCGCCATAGATGTTCACCTTATACACTCATACTCACACAGTAACACGTTGCACCACCATTATCACAGCCACAGAGAAGGGAGGGAGCGCCACAGATGTTCACCTTATACACTCATACTCACACAGTAACACGTTGCACCACCATTATCACAGCCACAGAGAAGGGAGGGAGCGCCACAGATGTTCACCTTATACACTCATACTCACACAGTAACACGTTGCACCACCATTACCACAGTCACAGGGAAGGGAGGGTGCGCCACAGATGTTCACCTTATACACTCATACTCACACAGTAACACGTTGCACCACCATTACCACAGTCACAGGGAAGGGAGGGAGCGCCACAGATGTTCACCTTATACACTCATACTCACACAGTAACACGTTGCACCACCATTATCACAGCCACAGAGAAGGGAGGGAGCGCCACAGATGTTCACCTTATACACTCATACTCACACAGTAACACGTTGCACCACCATTATCACAGCCACAGAGAAGGGAGGGAGCGCCACAGATGTTCACCTTATACACTCATACTCACACAGTAACACGTTGCACCACCATTACCACAGTCACAGGGAAGGGAGGGTGCGCCACAGATGTTCACCTTATACACTCATACTCACACAGTAACACGTTGCACCACCATTACCACAGTCACAGGGAAGGGAGGGAGCGCCACAGATGCTCACCTTATACACTCATACTCACACAGTAACACGTTGCACCACCATTACCACAGTCACAGGGAAGGGAGGGAGCGCCACAGATGCTCACCTTATACACTCATACTCACACAGTAACACGTTGCACCACCATTACCACAGTCACAGAGAAGGGAGGGAGCGCCACAGATGTTCACCTTATACACTCATACTCACACAGTAACACGTTGCACCACCATTATCACAGCCACAGAGAAGGGAGGGAGCGCCACAGATGTTCACCTTATACACTCATACTCACACAGTAACACGTTGCACCACCATTACCACAGTCACAGGGAAGGGAGGGAGCGCCACAGATGTTCACCTTATACACTCATACTCACACAGTAACACGTTGCACCACCATTATCACAGCCACAGAGAAGGGAGGGAGCGCCACAGATGTTCACCTTATACACTCATACTCACACAGTAACACGTTGCACCACCATTACCACAGTCACAGGGAAGGGAGGGAGCGCCACAGATGTTCACCTTATACACTCATACTCACACAGTAACACGTTGCACCACCATTATCACAGCCACAGAGAAGGGAGGGTGCGCCACAGATGTTCACCTTATACACTCATACTCACACAGTAACACGTTGCACCACCATTATCACAGTCACAGGGAAGGGAGGGAGCGCCACAGATGTTCACCTTATACACTCATACTCACACAGTAACACGTTGCACCACCATTACCACAGCCACAGAGAAGGGAGGGAGCGCCACAGATGTTCACCTTATACACTCATACTCACACAGTAACACGTTGCACCACCATTACCACAGTCACAGGGAAGGGAGGGAGCGCCACAGATGTTCACCTTATACACTCATACTCACACAGTAACACGTTGCACCACCATTACCACAGTCACAGGGAAGGGAGGGAGCGCCACAGATGTTCACCTTATACACTCATACTCACACAGTAACACGTTGCACCACCATTATCACAGTCACAGGAAAGGGAGGGAGCGCCACAGATGCTCACCTTATAAACTCATACTCACACAGTAACACGTTGCACCACCATTACCACAGTCACAGGGAAGGGAGGGAGCGCCACAGATGTTCACCTTATACACTCATACTCACACAGTAACACGTTGCACCACCATTATCACAGCCACAGGGAAGGGAGGGAGCGCCACAGATGTTCACCTTATACACTCATACTCACACAGTAACACGTTGCACCACCATTATCACAGCCACAGGGAAGGGAGGGAGCGCCACAGATGTTCACCTTATACACTCATACTCACACAGTAACACGTTGCACCACCATTATCACAGTCACAGGGAAGGGAGGGAGCGCCACAGATGTTCACCTTATACACTCATACTCACACAGTAACACGTTGCACCACCATTACCACAGCCACAGGGAAGGGAGGGTGCGCCACAGATGTTCACCTTATACACTCATACTCACACAGTAACACGTTGCACCACCATTATCACAGTCACAGAGAAGGGAGGGAGCGCCACAGATGTTCACCTTATACACTCATACTCACACAGTAACACGTTGCACCACCATTATCACAGTCACAGGGAAGGGAGGGAGCGCCACAGATGTTCACCTTATACACTCATACTCACACAGTAACACGTTGCACCACCATTACCACAGCCACAGAGAAGGGAGGGTGCGCCATAGATGTTCACCTTATACACTCATACTCACACAGTAACACGTTGCACCACCATTATCACAGCCACAGAGAAGGGAGGGTGCGCCACAGATGCTCACCTTATACACTCATACTCACACAGTAACACGTTGCACCACCATTATCACAGCCACAGGGAAGGGAGGGAGCGCCACAGATGTTCACCTTATACACTCATACTCACACAGTAACACGTTGCACCACCATTATCACAGTCACAGGGAAGGGAGGGAGCGCCACAGATGTTCACCTTATACACTCATACTCACACAGTAACACGTTGCACCACCATTATCACAGCCACAGAGAAGGGAGGGAGCGCCACAGATGTTCACCTTATACACTCATACTCACACAGTAACACGTTGCACCACCATTACCACAGCCACAGAGGAAGGGAGGGAGCGCCACAGATGTTCACCTTATACACTCATACTCACACAGTAACACGTTGCACCACCATTACCACAGTCACAGGGAAGGGAGGGAGCGCCACAGATGTTCACCTTATACACTCATACTCACACAGTAACACGTTGCACCACCATTATCACAGTCACAGGGAAGGGAGGGAGCGCCACAGATGTTCACCTTATACACTCATACTCACACAGTAACACGTTGCACCACCATTATCACAGCCACAGAGAAGGGAGGGAGCGCCACAGATGTTCACCTTATACACTCATACTCACACAGTAACACGTTGCACCACCATTATCACAGCCACAGAGAAGGGAGGGAGCGCCACAGATGTTCACCTTATACACTCATACTCACACAGTAACACGTTGCACCACCATTATCACAGTCACAGGGAAGGGAGGGAGCGCCACAGATGTTCACCTTATACACTCATACTCACACAGTAACACGTTGCACCACCATTATCACAGTCACAGGGAAGGGAGGGAGCGCCACAGATGTTCACCTTATACACTCATACTCACACAGTAACACGTTGCACCACCATTATCACAGTCACAGGGAAGGGAGGGAGCGCCACAGATGTTCACCTTATACACTCATACTCACACAGTAACACGTTGCATCACCAATATAACAGTCACAGGAAGGGAGGGAGCGCCACAGATGTTCACCTTATACACTCATACTCACACAGTAACACGTTGCACCACCATTATCACAGTCACAGGGAAGGGAGGGTGCGCCACAGATGTTCACCTTATACACTCATACTCACACAGTAACACGTTGCACCACCATTATCACAGCCACAGAGAAGGGAGGGTGCGCCACAGATGTTCACCTTATACACTCATACTCACACAGTAACACGTTGCACCACCATTATCACAGTCACAGAGAAGGGAGGGAGCGCCACAGATGTTCACCTTATACACTCATACTCACACAGTAACACGTTGCACCACCATTACCACAGTCACAGGGAAGGGAGGGAGCGCCACAGATGTTCACCTTATACACTCATACTCACACAGTAACACGTTGCACCACCATTATCACAGCCACAGAGAAGGGAGGGAGCGCCACAGATGTTCACCTTATACACTCATACTCACACAGTAACACGTTGCACCACCATTATCACAGCCACAGAGAAGGGAGGGAGCGCCACAGATGTTCACCTTATACACTCATACTCACACAGTAACACGTTGCACCACCATTATCACAGTCACAGGGAAGGGAGGGAGCGCCACAGATGTTCACCTTATACACTCATACTCACACAGTAACACGTTGCACCACCATTATCACAGCCACAGAGAAGGGAGGGAGCGCCACAGATGTTCACCTTATACACTCATACTCACACAGTAACACGTTGCACCACCATTATCACAGCCACAGAGAAGGGAGGGAGCGCCACAGATGTTCACCTTATACACTCATACTCACACAGTAACACGTTGCACCACCATTATCACAGCCACAGGGAAGGGAGGGAGCGCCACAGATGTTCACCTTATACACTCATACTCACACAGTAACACGTTGCACCACCATTATCACAGCCACAGGGAAGGGAGGGAGCGCCACAGATGTTCACCTTATACACTCATACTCACACAGTAACACGTTGCACCACCATTATCACAGTCACAGGGAAGGGAGGGAGCGCCACAGATGTTCACCTTATACACTCATACTCACACAGTATCACGTTGCACCACCATTACCACAGTCACAGAGAAGGGAGGGTGCGCCACAGATGTTCACCTTATACACTCATACTCACACAGTATCACGTTGCACCACCATTACCACAGTCACAGAGAAGGGAGGGTGCGCCACAGATGTTCACCTTATACACTCATACTCACACAGTAACACGTTGCACCACCATTACCACAGCCACAGAGAAGGGAGGGTGCGCCACAGATGTTCACCTTATACACTCATACTCACACAGTAACACGTTGCACCACCATTATCACAGTCACAGGGAAGGGAGGGTGCGCCACAGATGTTCACCTTATACACTCATACTCACCCAGTAACACGTTGCACCACCATTATCACAGTCACAGGGAAGGGAGGGTGCGCCACAGATGCTCACCTTATACACTCATACTCACACAGTAACACGTTGCACCACCATTATCACAGTCACAGGGAAGGGAGGGTGCGCCACAGATGCTCACCTTATACACTCATACTCACACAGTAACACGTTGCACCACCATTATCACAGTCACAGGGAAGGGAGGGAGCGCCACAGATGTTCACCTTATACACTCATACTCACACAGTAACACGTTGCACCACCATTATCACAGTCACAGGGAAGGGAGGGAGCGCCACAGATGCTCACCTTATACACTCATACTCACACAGTAACACGTTGCACCACCATTATCACAGTCACAGGGAAGGGAGGGTGCGCCACAGATGCTCACCTTATACACTCATACTCACACAGTAACACGTTGCACCACCATTATCACAGTCACAGGGAAGGGAGGGAGCGCCACAGATGCTCACCTTATACACTCATACTCACACAGTAACACGTTGCACCACCATTATCACAGTCACAGAGAAGGGAGGGAGCGCCACAGATGTTCACCTTATACACTCATACTCACACAGTAACACGTTGCACCACCATTATCACAGTCACAGAGAAGGGAGGGTGCGCCACAGATGTTCACCTTATACACTCATACTCACACAGTAACACGTTGCACCACCATTATCACAGTCACAGAGAAGGGAGGGAGCGCCATAGATGTTTACCTTATACACTCATACTCACACAGTAACACGTTGCACCACCATTATCACAGTCACAGAGAAGGGAGGGTGCGCCACAGATGTTCACCTTATACACTCATACTCACACAGTAACACGTTGCACCACCATTATCACAGTCACAGAGAAGGGAGGGTGCGCCACAGATGTTCACCTTATACACTCATACTCACACAGTAACACGTTGCACCACCATTATCACAGTCACAGGGAAGGGAGGGTGCGCCACAGATGTTCACCTTATACACTCATACTCACACAGTAACACGTTGCACCACCATTATCACAGTCACAGGGAAGGGAGGGTGCGCCACAGATGTTCACCTTATACACTCATACTCACACAGTAACACGTTGCACCACCATTATCACAGTCACAGGGAAGGGAGGGAGCGCCACAGATGCTCACCTTATACACTCATACTCACACAGTAACACGTTGCACCACCATTATCACAGTCACAGGGAAGGGAGGGAGCGCCACAGATGCTCACCTTATACACTCATACTCACACAGTAACACGTTGCACCACCATTATCACAGTCACAGGGAAGGGAGGGAGCGCCACAGATGCTCACCTTATACACTCATACTCACACAGTAACACGTTGCACCACCATTATCACAGTCACAGGGAAGGGAGGGAGCGCCACAGATGCTCACCTTATACACTCATACTCACACAGTAACACGTTGCACCACCATTATCACAGTCACAGGGAAGGGAGGGTGCGCCACAGATGTTCACCTTATACACTCATACTCACACAGTAACACGTTGCACCACCATTATCACAGTCACAGGGAAGGGAGGGTGCGCCATAGATGTTCACCTTATACACTCATACTCACACAGTAACACGTTGCACCACCATTATCACAGTCACAGGGAAGGGAGGGTGCGCCACAGATGTTCACCTTATACACTCATACTCACACAGTAACACGTTGCACCACCATTACCACAGTCACAGGGAAGGGAGGGTGCGCCACAGATGTTCACCTTATACACTCATACTCACACAGTAACACGTTGCATCACCATTATCACAGCCACAGGGAAGGGAGGGAGCGCCACAGATGTTCACCTTATACACTCATACTCACACAGTAACACGTTGCATCACCATTATCACAGTCACAGAGAAGGGAGGGAGCGCCACAGATGTTCACCTTATACACTCATACTCACACAGTAACACGTTGCACCACCATTATCACAGTCACAGAGAAGGGAGGGAGCGCCACAGATGTTCACCTTATACACTCATACTCACACAGTAACACGTTGCACCACCATTATCACAGTCACAGGGAAGGGAGGGTGCGCCACAGATGTTCACCTTATACACTCATACTCACACAGTAACACGTTGCACCACCATTATCACAGTCACAGGGAAGGGAGGGTGCGCCACAGATGTTCACCTTATACACTCATACTCACACAGTAACACGTTGCACCACCATTATCACAGTCACAGGGAAGGGAGGGTGCGCCACAGATGTTCACCTTATACACTCATACTCACACAGTAACACGTTGCATCACCATTATCACAGTCACAGGGAAGGGAGGGTGCGCCACAGATGTTCACCTTATACACTCATACTCACACAGTAACACGTTGCACCACCATTATCACAGTCACAGAGAAGGGAGGGAGCGCCACAGATGCTCACCTTATACACTCATACTCACACAGTAACACGTTGCATCACCATTATCACAGTCACAGAGAAGGGAGGGAGCGCCACAGATGTTCACCTTATACACTCATACTCACACAGTAACACGTTGCACCACCATTATCACAGTCACAGAGAAGGGAGGGAGCGCCACAGATGTTCACCTTATACACTCATACTCACACAGTAACACGTTGCACCACCATTATCACAGTCACAGGGAAGGGAGGGAGCGCCACAGATGTTCACCTTATACACTCATACTCACACAGTAACACGTTGCACCACCATTACCACAGTCACAGAGAAGGGAGGGAGCGCCACAGATGTTCACCTTATACACTCATACTCACACAGTAACACGTTGCACCACCATTATCACAGTCACAGGGAAGGGAGGGTGCGCCACAGATGTTCACCTTATACACTCATACTCACACAGTAACACGTTGCACCACCATTACCACAGTCACAGAGAAGGGAGGGAGCGCCACAGATGTTCACCTTATACACTCATACTCACACAGTAACACGTTGCACCACCATTACCACAGTCACAGAGAAGGGAGGGAGCGCCACAGATGTTCACCTTATACACTCATACTCACACAGTAACACGTTGCACCACCATTATCACAGCCACAGAGAAGGGAGGGAGCGCCACAGATGTTCACCTTATACACTCATACTCACACAGTAACACGTTGCACCACCATTATCACAGCCACAGAGAAGGGAGGGTGCGCCACAGATGTTCACCTTATACACTCATACTCACACAGTAACACGTTGCACCACCATTATCACAGCCACAGAGAAGGGAGGGTGCGCCACAGATGTTCACCTTATACACTCATACTCACACAGTAACCATACAGGGGAGCCGCCGATTAGGAAATAGCAAGAAAGAAAGACTCCAGATTTCTCCCGTCTCAGGGAGTGAACCACGGCACTGCCTATTGAACCACGGCACTGCCTATTGAACCACGGCACTGCCTATTGAACCACGGCACTGCCTGTTGAAACCCTGTCTTCAGAAAAGCTGATTTCGGCGAGCAAGCTCTGGCGTTTGATTACGTGCGAGGCGCAGTGCCGTGGTTCAATCCCTGGGAGGGAGAAATCTAGATTCTTTCTTTCTTTCTTGGTTTCTGCAAAATCAGGACTTGGATGGGCATGTGTGAGATGCTTCCGAACCGAAGATGGTGTCTGACGGGCGAGGGCGGAATGGAAGTTAGAGGTAAGGTAGGTGTCAAGTGGGACTTCAAACTGAAGAAAGCAGAGATCTAGAAAGCGTCACAAACTCCAAACGTTTTTTCCATGTGACTGATTCAACCAGTACTAAAATGCAGAGATCTTCAATGACAAGTGGAGTGTGGGGGATGGCTAACTGCACAGCACCCAGAGCACTTCCGGCGTTGCTCTGGGCAGGAGCACGCCTTGCCAGTCCTGCCTGGCAACCGTCACGGTGTCCTCCATCTCCACACAGACTGATCACGCCTCACTGTGCCGGTCCGCACCCACCACCCACTGTGTGGAGATTAGATCTGTCTATCAACAGAACCACACAAGCCTAGGCAAATGCAGCCAGCGACTCCAGTTCCAGAACAGGCTTAGATTCCATTTGGCTCTGTGCAGACACGGCCTTGCTGCAGGTCTTCAGGAGTCCCTTTAGTCTCGCATAAACTTCATTGACAACGACGGTGTTTTGACCGAGCTGAGAGAAGGAAGAGACAAAGAGATCATATGAATCCCCTTTAGTCTCGCATAAACTTCATTGACAACGACGGTGTTTTGACCGAGCTGAGAGAAGGAAGAGACAAAGAGATCATATGAATCCCCTTTAGTCTCGCATAAACTTCATTGACAACGACGGTGTTTTGACCGAGCTGAGAGAAGGAAGAGACAAAGAGATCATATGAATCCCCTTTAGTCTCGCATAAACTTCATTGACAACGACGGTGTTTTGACCGAGCTGAGAGAAGGAAGAGACAAAGAGATCATATGAATCCCCTTTAGTCTCGCATAAACTTCATTGACAACGACGGTGTTTTGACCGAGCTGAGAGAAGGAAGAGACAAAGAGATCATATGAATCCCCTTTAGTCTCGCATAAACTTCATTGACAACGACGGTGTTTTGACCGAGCTGAGAGAAGGAAGAGACAAAGAGATCATATGAATCCCCTTTAGTCTCGCATAAACTTCATTGACAACGACGGTGTTTTGACCGAGCTGAGAGAAGGAAGAGACAAAGAGATCATATGAATCCCCTTTAGTCTCGCATAAACTTCATTGACAACGACGGTGTTTTGACCGAGCTGAGAGAAGGAAGAGACAAAGAGATCATATGAATCCCCTTTAGTCTCGCATAAACTTCATTGACAACGACGGTGTTTTGACCGAGCTGAGAGAAGGAAGAGACAAAGAGATCATATGAATCCCCTTTAGTCTCGCATAAACTTCATTGACAACGACGGTGTTTTGACCGAGCTGAGAGAAGGAAGAGACAAAGAGATCATATGAATCCCCTTTAGTCTCGCATAAACTTCATTGACAACGATGGTACGGTTTTGACCGAGCTGAGAGAAGGAAGAGACGACGAGATCATATGAATCCCCTTTAGTCTCGCGTGAACTTCGTTCACAACGACGGTGTTATGATCGATTTGAGAAAAGGAAGAGACGAAGAGATCATACGAGCCACTTTGTGACGAAGCGAAGATATTTGATTTCACAGATGCAAAGATATCTCCGAGATCTATCAAAGGAATATTCACCAGACGTCGGATAAGCACTTTTTTACAGAACAATTCTCGTAACTATCATATGATATTACTAGACTTCATGAATGATGTGCATAATATTTCTTTTCCATCGATCAAATGTTTCATAACAACAATTGAATCAGCAGATAAATGCAGCCCTACAGAAATAATACATTTGTTGATGGTTTTAAGTTTATGGATATTGGTCTCAACGGAAAGTGTCAGACCCTATACAGATAAACACATGTGACGATGGCCAAGTTGAGAGCATTAGTCGAGTCGGGTTATTGCTGTTTTGATGGTAGGCTCTTGAGGCACTGCTTCCTCTACGCACCACCAGCCAGTCTTCAGGCCAAGCGTTATGTTGTGATGTATCACCATTATTCTATAGCTCTCTTCCCTAATCTTTAACGCTTGGAAAACGTTCCTTTTTCGTACCAGGGAAAGGACACTGATGAGAGTACCTGTCTATCTGGGCAAACATGTCGCCGCCAGAAACAGAGGTAGGTGGTCATTCGTACAGCTGTTCGAATCGTTTGCATACTTGCTGTCTCTTCTTTCCCCGCTGCACGCCTTCATGAGAAAAGCAAGCGAAGAAACATTATCTTACTATACTTAGACGGATAGACAGGTCGCACGAACAACCACACACTCATCATTCACTGTACTCACCCATACACACTCGAACAGAATGTACACGAGTACAAACAAACACACATGTACGCACCCACCCACACACATATACACATACGTACACACGCGCAAGCGCTTGCACGCGAGTGCGCACACACACACACACACACACACACACACACACACACACACACACACACACACGAACACAATTATGTTTATATATATAGGTATACACACACGGTATCATGCTCATGCACACATAATAAACATACGCGCCACGCACGCACATACGCAGGCGTGCACGCGCGCACACGCACACATGCACACACTCGCGCGCGCACGCATGGACATGAAGGCGCGCACACAGTCACACACACACACACACACGCACGCACGCGCACAGTCATACACACAGACGCGCGCGCGCGCGCACACATACACACGCACACAAGGACACACCTAGACACACGCGCGCGCGAGCACACACACGCGCATACACTCATACACACACACAGGCGCACACACACAGACGCACGCGCACACACACACACACACACACACACACACACACACACACACACACACACACACACACACACACACACAGAAACACAGAAACGAGTGCGCAAAAACCCAATAGACCACTTCAAACAATGATCTTTTTGACCAACTTTCTTTATTTCCCTCTGTCCTAGTTTTTGTCGTTTGGAAAATTTCTGGGCGCAGGCTCTCCAAAATTCACACCATGAGGGAAAATCCCAAAGGCGATGGGACGAAGGGTCTTGTACACGGGTACAACAGGCAACATCCAGTGGTATCCACCCGGTGTCACTGCGAGAAGTGCCCCCCCAGGGTGTTTCACCCGACTGCGAACAGGCACCCTCTGTTGCTGTCACACAGCGGGGAACCCGATCGCCTGCCCACTGAATAGAGTGTATACGCTGCTCAGTTTAACCTCCCCATGTACACCTAGGCTTCGTCGCACACAGCCAATCATATCACCTAGATCTGTCTTCACGTAGACCTTGAACCGAAGCTGCTTACAAGAAAATGGTTATTGTTTAGTGGCTTAACTATCGGCATACAATGAAGCGGTTGTTAGTGGACAGTCTCGGCCAGAATACGATTATCTGCTTAAAGGCACCTGACTCTACTTTTTCGCCGTAACGCACGGTCGGGGACGTGACTGGACAGCTTTCTTTCATAGTGTTTGCCGAATTTACACGCGAAGTGCACGTTGGAAAGTGTCGATTTATTATGTTTCTTAGTTCCTGTGTCAGATGATCTCTTGAGCGAGCATGGTTTACAGCCAATCAAGCGTTTCAAGCAGCACGTGTGACACGTACCTGGTCGGAGAGATGCCGAAACAAAGACAAAGCTATCTGCAACCCTGCCCCACCCTGGAAAAACGCTTCTTGCTACAGAAACCAACACTGCAAAGGAAACCTCAGATGATCAAGGGATACGACCCGGGGGAGAGTGTATGAAGCGGATCAACCAAACCCGAGAGGGAGTTGACTCGCCGATGAACCTTCTCTTCCCCAAGACCGTGACAAGGATTGGATTATGGATTGTGAGAACACTCTACGAGACAGGGAAGTCCGCGCAAGTGGCGCGAGAAGCGGAGAAATACGGGATAGACATTCTGGGACTTGGCGAGGTTTGATGGCCTTGGACTGGAACCCCCAGGGTAAACGGAAGCGTGGTAGACCAGCACTGACCTGGAAAAGAACCCTACAGGCAGAGCTGAGGACAATCCGGATGACCTGGGGAGAGGCGAAGAGGGCAGCCCAAGACAGACAGAGGTGGAGACTTGCAGTGAAGGCCCTATGCTCCGACCGGAGCGAAGAGGGCAGCCCAAGACAGACAGAGGTGGAGACTTGCAGTGAAGGCCCTATGCTCCGACCGGAGCGAAGAGGACTAAGTAAGACAAGTCTCTGCAAGCCTGCTATTTAAGTGCAATTTCCTTGAAAGGGAAATATGTTCAGGAAACACTTGGAATACTACTGATGGCGAGTTATTTACTTTTGTGTGATTTCAGGTTCAGTAGTTTGATTCTTATGCAGTCCATTATCACATTTCATTCGCAACCGACAGCACATCTTTATGGCAAAGAAAGAGACCAGAGAAAATAAACGAAAAGTTAATTCATACATCAACTATTCATCTGCACTCAAGTCTCTGGTAGTTTGACACTTACACTCTGTTCATCGAGCTCGATCCTTCACAATCATCTGGCAACAGACTGTCAGACAGGCAGATGGAAATGGATAAGTTTCTTAGGCTAGTATCAGCACCATTTCCACTAGTTAGCTAATAACCTTTTGACAGCTTATGGTCACACAAAGAATAAATCGCACTATAGTAAACCTTCACCACCCAGCGGGTTTTCGGTCTCACTGCAAAGTTGGGAAAAACCATGGACATGAAACACGGTGCCCATGGATCCAAGCCGAGATTCATGCAGCTGTAAACACTAGCTCTGATTACATAGTGACGAGAAGCGATAGCAGAGAGCTGAGTCGAGCGTGTCTTTAACTTATCCTTGACCAATCTGATCCTCTACGACCAATCTGATCCTCTAAGACCAATCTGATCCTCTACGACCAATCTGATCCTCTACGACCAATCTGATCCTCTACGACCAATCTGATCCTCTACGACCAATCTGATCCTCTACGACCAATCTGATCCTCTACGACCAATCTGATCCTCTACGACCAATCTGATCCTCTACGACCAATCTGATCCTCTACGACCAATCTGATCCTCTACGACCAATCTGATCATCTACGACCAATCTGATCCTCTACGACCAATCTGATCCTCTACGACCAATCTGATCCTCTACGACCAATCTGATCCTCTACGACCAATCTGATCCTCTACGACCAATCTGATCCTCTACGACCAATCTGATCCTCTACGACCAATCTGATCCTCTACGACCAATCTGATCCTCTACGACCAATCTGATCCTCTACGATTTGTAAGGATTTCCCGCTTCAGTGCACATGCTCCATACATTCTACGAGATCTGTGTTTAAAAGATCTTGAACCGAGGACTTTCATAACAGAATGATAGTTGTTTACGGGATTGACATCCTACACTTAAGTCTATTTTTCAGTGGAATCCATTCAGCCTAAATGTGTAAGTAAAATACTGATGTCACGCACAGTTTTGCCTTTACGGATTTCCCCGTGGGATGGGGGTAAGAATAGACCCCCCGTGGGGTGGGGGTAAGAATAGACTCACCGCGTCTCCCTACGCATTTCGTAAGAGGCGAATAATTTAGGAAACCGTGATTACTCTAACCTTCTTTTGTGATTTTCGTGCTCAGAAGCCCTACATAGCCTACAAAGGCTGATAAGCCGTAAAACTCTACCCATCCATGCTCTACAGAAGTGACATCGGTCGTTGTAGTAGGCCTATTTGTCAGCAGGGAAAACATTTTCTCCAGTTTTCCTGCAGGAGAATGAAAACATCATCGACATCATGTAACTCCCCATTCAGATTCTCATCAAGCATTTTAAACACAGATTTTCACAAGAATTATTATGCTGGTGAAAAATGGATAAGAAGATTGATATCAGGGTGGCGAAAAATGTAAGTCTATCATAAAATTCCTGCTGAACATTCCATAGTCAAAAGAAGTTGAATGCAATAAAACTGCTATTCCTTTCATGCTTGCAAATAATTTATGGCTTTTCGTCGGGGGGTTTTCATCGGAACTTGCGGCAGCTGATTTGGGGAGCACATACTACAGGGCGGCTAGACTTTCAAGTCCAGTTTTTCTTTACCCTGATCTACTGGGTGAGTAATTGTCCTGAAGATAAGCGTAGTGCCTTATTACTGCCCACTGTATCGAGAAAAGGCCTTCAACCGAAACACATTCACATCCAGCCCTTGTTGCCGCTCTGAATACAGCTGTTGTGAAGTAAGACAGCCACACTAACTGGGTGTGGCCCGTACAGCAATTACCTCCACTACAATAGATGCCTACGAGTTTACTGTTCAAGGCTACTCGATTTCATCACAAACTGAAGGTCAATGTTACTCTATCTGCTCGTGAGTCATCGCATCGCTCCAGCAACCATGTGAAGACGGTTGTAATCAGCGGCAAGATGCCACTTTCCCCCCGACTGCAAATGCGTGTGAAGCGAGCGGTGTTGGGCCGCGTTTATGTGCTGGTGGAGCGACAAACATAAAGCAGAAAAAAAAGAGATGTGGTGATAGGATGTTAGCTGACGGGACACAGTCTTGCGACCCTTAAAAACGCCGACCGAGTGAGACAGAGCTGTACTTGTAGTGCTGAAGCACATTAGGATGGGAAATGACCTGAAATGGGGCACAGCGATAATAGAGAGAAAACACATTGAAGAGAAACTGAAGTAATGACAGGCATACGGGCACACTACACTACCTTACACTACACTGTGCTACACTACACTGCACTGCACTACACTGCACTGCACACCACACACACGCACACACACACACACACACACACACACACACACACACACACACACACGGACAAAAACAAAACACGAAGAGATAGTAGAGGCCAGAGAGCGTGCTTGAGCGCATGCACATAGCACACACACACACACACACACACACACACACACACACACGGACAAAAACAAAACACGAAGAGATAGTAGAGGCCAGAGAGCGTGCTTGAGCGCATGCACATAGCACACACACACACACACACACACACACACACACACACACACACACACACACACACACACACACACACACACGTTCACGCTCACTGGCTGGAGTGTTCCTTTCAACTCACTACAACCTCCCTCCAGCTTTCGTTGATCTGACTCGACACCTGCAACACGACACGACACAGTCCGCCTCAGCTCCAGAAACACAGGAGCGTTCTACACCCACACACACACGCATCTGCAGAGGCTGCCTACGCCCTTTCTGCACCAAGCAGCCCTTCGGCACGAAGGCTCAGTCACACGAGCAATGATGTGAGGTTAATTGCTATTTAAACCCAACTGCAACATATTTATGTGTGAACAGACGTTTTACATATGCCACAGCTGTCTGAAATGCTCAAAACGTTGTATTTTTCCGTCTTTCTCGCATGTTCAAAGGTGGCCTAGCTAAAGACTGGTGCATGAAATGATATTTGCTCCAGCTCTCCCATCAGTTTTGTCAACGGTGTGACCTAACACTCTATGGCTTGGCACGTCGTGCACGATTCCGCTGTTTTCTTAGGATTAATGCCTTTCCCAGTGTGCTTTGTGTTTCAGTCCTCTCTGTCCTCTTCCTTGTTCCCGTCCCAGTGTGCTTTGTGTTTCAGTCCTCTCTGTCCTCTTCCTCGTTCCCGTCCCAGTGTGCTTTGTGGTTCAGTCCTCTCTGTCCTCTTCCTCGTTCCCGTCCCAGTGTGCTTTGTGGTTCAGTCCTCTCTGTCCTCTTCCTCGTTCCCGTCCCAGTGTGCTTTGTGGTTCAGTCCTCTCTGTCCTCTTCCTTGTTCCCGTCCCAGTGTGCTTTGTGGTTCAGTCCTCTCTGTCCTCTTCCTCGTTCCCGTCCCAGTGTGCTTTGTGGTTCAGTCCTCTCTGTCCTCTTCCTCGTTCCCGTCCCAGTGTGCTTTGTGGTTCAGTCCTCTCTGTCCTCTTCCTTGTTCCCGTCCCAGTGTGCTTTGTGGTTCAGTCCTCTCTGTCCTCTTCCTCGTTCCCGTCCCAGTGTGCTTTGTGGTTCAGTCCTCTCTGTCCTCTTCCTTGTTCCCGTCCCAGTGTGCTTTGTGGTTCAGTCCTCTCTGTCCTCTTCCTCGTTCCCGTCCCAGCTGGTAGGGCTCTCCTTTCATCGCACGCATTAGCATCTATTGAGCGTTGTTTAGTCATTTAAAATAAAGGCTCGTTTGTCATTGCACGTATGATTCTGTTCCTTCCATCACCTTTGTCTTTCGATCGCTCCTCCCAAGTTTCTGACAATTTCCCACTCGTCTCTTCCGCCCTCTTTATCACTTGCATTCCACATCCTGTGTTGGAGAGTACGTGTCTGTGTGCTGTGCAGGCTGCATGCGTACGATTCAGTATGCGTGGTTGAGACCAAGTGCGTGGGCGAGTGCGCACTTAGGCCCTACGTCTGCGCAATGCGCGTGCCTGCTTGCGTTCGTGTAATAACTATTGTTGTTTACGTGTGTAAACACGAACGTGTGTAAGTGCATTTATATGTGTTCATGCTTGGCATGGAAGTGTAAGGTGGGATAGGGAACTGACTATGTATGCACGTACGAGAATGTCTAGACTAGACGTACATCACTTTCTGTGTGACAGGTCCCCAAACAAGCTAGCCCTTCAGCTGGATCGGAGACCGAGACACACCCAGTACTACTGGAGCTTCAGACAAGGCGGCGAGGTAAGTATGACGTCATGGCATGACCCTTCATGGCAACGTCCACAATCATCACAATCGTCATCACAATCATCATCATCATCACAATCATCATCATCATCATCATCATCATCATCATCATCATCATCATCACAATCATCATCGTCATCGTCATCGTCGTCGTCGTCGTCGTCGTCTTTACTTTTGTCCTTTTATAATGAAAGTTTTTTTTCTAGGGAACTTTCACCCCCGGTGGCCGCTGTGCAGCGCCCAGTGTTTTACTCCAATTCGTTACAGAACATCTGAACTGGCCTTAGTCTCAAATGCATGGAATGTACGCATTTTTCGCTGTAATGTTGAATAATGCGTGATGACAATCGTGCATTATTGCAGTAGTTACATCCCACAGCAGTATATAGTTATACATCCCACAGCAGTATATAGTTATACATCCCACAGCAGTATATAGTTATACATCCCACATGTGTATATAGTTATACATCCCACAGCAGTAGTTACATCCCACAGCAGTATATAGTTATACATCCCACAGCAGTTTATAGTTATACATCCCACAGCAGTATATAGTTATACATCCCACATGTGTATATAGTTATACATCCCACAGCAGTAGTTACATCCCACAGCAGTATATAGTTATACATCCCACAGCAGTTTATAGTTATACATCCCACAGCAGTAGTTACATCCCACAGCAGTAGTTACATCCCACAGCAGTAGTTACATCCCACAGCAGTATATAGTTATACATCCCACAGCAGTATATAGTTATACATCCCACAGCAGTATATAGTTATACATCCCACAGCCGTATATAGTTATGCATCCCACAGTAGTATATAGTTATATATCCCACAGCAGTATATAGTTATACATCCCACAGCCGTATATAGTTATACATCCCACAGCAGTAGTTATATCCCACAGCAGTATATAGTTATACATCCCACAGCAGTATATAGTTATACATCCCACAGCCGTATATAGTTATGCATCCAACAGCAGTATATAGTTATATATCCCACAGCAGTAGTTATATCCCACAGCAGTAGTTACATCTCACATAAGTATATAGTTATACATACCACAGCAGTTTATAGTTATACATACCACAGCGGTAGTTACATCCAACAGCAGTAGTTATATCCCACATCAGTAGTTACATCCCACAGCAGTAGTTACATCCCACAGGAGTAGTTATATCCCACAGCAGTAGTTACATCCCACAGCAGTAGTTACATTCCACAGGAGTAGTTACATCCCACAGCAGTAGTTACATCCCACAGCAGTAGTTACATCCCACAGCAGTAGTTACATCCCACAGCAGTAGTTACATCCCACAGGAGTAGTTACATCCAACAGGAGTAGTTACATCCCACAGCAGTAGTTATATCCCACAGCAGTAGTTACATCCCACAGCAGTAGTTACATCCCACAGCAGTAGTTACATCCCACAGCAGTAGTTATATCCCACAGCAGTAGTTACATCCCACAGCAGTAGTTACATCCCACAGCAGTAGTTACATCCCACAGCAGTAGTTACATCCCACAGCAGTAGTTATATCCCACAGCAGTAGTTACATCCCACAGCAGTAGTTACATTCCACAGGAGTAGTTACATCCCACAGCAGTAGTTACATCCCACAGCAGTAGTTACATCCCACAGGAGTAGTTACATCCCACAGCAGTAGTTACATCCCACAGCAGTAGCTACATCCCACAGGAGTAGTTACATCCCACAGCAGTAGTTATCTCCCACAGCAGTAGTTACATCCCATAGCAGTAGTTACATTCCACAGCAGTAGTTATATCCCACAGCAGTAGTTATATCCCACAGCAGTAGCTACATCCCACAGCAGTAGTTACATCCCACAGCAGTAGTTACATCCCACAGCAGTAGTTACATCCCACAGGAGTAGTTACATTCCACAGGAGTAGTTACATCCCACAGTAGTTACATCCCACAGCAGTAGTTACATCCCACAGGAGTAGCTACATCCCACAGCAGTATATAGTTATACATCCCACAGCCGTATATAGTTATACATCCCACAGCAGTAGTTATATCCCACAGCAGTATATAGTTATACATCCCACAGCAGTATATAGTTATACATCCCACAGCCGTATATAGTTATGCATCCCACAGCAGTATATAGTTATATATCCCACAGCAGTAGTTATATCCCACAGCAGTAGTTACATCTCACATAAGTATATAGTTATACATACCACAGCAGTTTATAGTTATACATACCACAGCGGTAGTTACATCCAACAGCAGTAGTTATATCCCACATCAGTAGTTACATCCCACAGCAGTAGTTACATCCCACAGGAGTAGTTATATCCCACAGCAGTAGTTACATCCCACAGCAGTAGTTACATTCCACAGGAGTAGTTACATCCCACAGCAGTAGTTACATCCCACAGCAGTAGTTACATCCCACAGCAGTAGTTACATCCCACAGCAGTAGTTATATCCCACAGCAGTAGCTACATCCCACAGCAGTAGTTACATCCCACAGCAGTAGTTACATCCCGCAGCAGTAGTTATATCCCACAGCAGTAGTTATATCCCACAGCAGTAGTTACATCCCACAGCAGTAGTTACATCCCACAGCAGTAGTTACATCCCACAGCAGTAGTTATATCCCACAGCAGTAGCTACATCCCACAGCAGTAGTTACATCCCACAGCAGTAGTTACATCCCACAGCAGTAGTTACATCCCACAGCAGTAGTTATATCCCACAGCAGTAGTTACATCCCACAGCAGTAGTTACATCCCACAGCAGTAGCTACATCCCACAGCAGTAGTTACATCCCACAGCAGTAGTTACATCCCACAGCAGTAGCTACATCCCACAGCAGTAGTTACATCCCACAGCAGTAGTTATATCCCACAGCAGTAGTTACATCCCACAGGAGTAGTTACATCCCACAGCAGTAGTTACATCCCACAGCAGTAGTTACATCCAACAGCAGTAGTTACATCCCACAGCAGTAGCTACATCCCACAGGAGTAGTTACATCCCACAGCAGTAGTTATCTCCCACAGCAGTAGTTACATCCCATAGCAGTAGTTACATTCCACAGCAGTAGTTATATCCCACAGCAGTAGTTATATCCCACAGCAGTAGCTACATCCCACAGCAGTAGTTACATCCCACAGCAGTAGTTACATCCCACAGCAGTAGTTACATCCCACAGCAGTAGTTATATCCCACAGCAGTAGTTACATCCCACAGCAGTAGTTACATCCCACAGCAGTAGTTACATCCCACAGCAGTAGTTACATCCCACAGCAGTAGTTACATCCCACAGCAGTAGTTACATCCCCCAGCAGTAGTTACATCCCCCAGCAGTAGTTACATCCCCCAGCAGTAGTTACATCCCACAGCAGTAGTTACATCCCACAGCAGTAGTTACATCCCACAGCAGTAGTTATATCCCACAGCAGTAGTTACATCCCACAGCAGTAGTTACATCCCACAGCAGTAGTTATATCCCACAGCAGTAGTTACATTCCACAGCAGTAGTTACATCTCACAGCAGTAGTTACATCCCACAGCAGTAGTTATATCCCACAGCAGTAGTTATATCCCACAGCAGTAGTTACATCCCACAGCAGTAGTTATATCCCACAGCAGTAGTTACATCCCACAGCAGTAGTTACATCCCACAGGAGTAGTTACATCCCACAGCAGTAGTTATATCCCACAGCAGTAGTTATATCCCACAGCAGTAGTTACATCCCACAGCAGTAGTTACATCCCACAGCAGTAGTTACATCCCACAGCAGTAGTTATATCCCACAGCAGTAGTTACATCCCACAGCAGTAGTTACATCCCACAGGAGTAGTTACATCCCACAGCAGTAGTTACATCCCACAGCAGTAGTTACATCCCACAGCAGTAGTTACATCCCACAGCAGTAGTTACATCCCACAGCAGTAGTTATATCCCACAGCAGTAGTTACATCCCACAGCAGTAGTTACATCCCACAGCAGTAGTTACATCCCACAGCAGTAGTTACATCCCACAGCAGTAGTTACATCCCACAGCAGTAGTTACATCCCACAGCAGTAGTTACATCCCACAGCAGTAGTTACATCCCACAGGAGTAGTTACATCCCACAGCAGTAGTTACATCCCACAGCAGTAGTTACATCCCACAGCAGTAGTTACATCCCACAGCAGTAGTTACATCCCACAGCAGTAGTTACATCCCACAGCAGTAGTTACATCCCACAGCAGTAGTTACATTCCACAGGAGTAGTTACATCCCACAGTAGTAGTTACATCCCACAGCAGTAGTTACATCCCACAGCAGTAGTTATATCCCACAGCAGTAGCTACATCCCACAGGAGTAGTTACATCCCACAGGAGTAGTTACATCCCACAGCAGTAGTTACATCCCACAGCAGTAGTTATATCCCACAGCAGTAGTTACATCCCACAGCAGTAGTTACATTCCACAGGAGTAGTTACATCCCACAGTAGTAGTTACATCCCACAGCAGTAGTTACATCCCACAGCAGTAGTTACATCCCACAGCAGTAGTTACATCCCACAGCAGTAGTTACATCCCACAGGAGTAGTTACATCCCACAGCAGTAGTTACATCCCACAGCAGTAGTTACATTCCACAGCAGTAGTTACATCCCACAGCAGTAGTTACATCCCACAGCAGTAGTTACATCCCACAGCAGTAGTTACATCCCGCAGCAGTAGTTATATCCCACAGCAGTAGTTATATCCCACAGCAGTAGTTACATCCCACAGCAGTAGTTACACCCCACAGTAGTTACATCCCACAGTAGTTACATCCCACAGCAGTAGTTACATTCCACAGGAGTAGTTACATCCCACAGTAGTTACATCCCACATCAGTAGTTACATCCCACAGCAGTAGTTACATCCCACAGCAGTAGTTACATTCCACAGGAGTAGTTACATCCCACAGTAGTTACATCCCGCAGCAGTAGTTACATCCCACAGCAGTAGTTATATCCCACAGCAGTAGCTACATCCCACAGCAGTAGTTACATTCCACAGGAGTAGTTACATTCCACAGGAGTAGTTACATCCCACAGGAGTAGTTATATCCCACAGCAGTAGTTACATCCCACAGCAGTAGTTATATCCCACAGCAGTAGTTACATTCCACAGCAGTAGTTACATCCCACAGGAGTAGTTACATCCCACAGCAGTAGTTATCTCCCACAGCAGTAGTTATATCCCACAGCAGTAGTTACATCCCATAGCAGTAGTTATCTCCCACAGCAGTAGTTATATCCCACAGCAGTAGTTACATTCCACAGCAGTAGTTACATCCCACAGGAGTAGTTACATCCCACAGCAGTAGTTACATCCCACAGCAGTAGTTACATCCCACAGCAGTAGTTACATCCCACAGCAGTAGTTACATCCCACAGGAGTAGTTACATCCCACAGCAGTAGTTACATCCCACAGCAGTAGTTACATCCCACAGAAGTAGTTACATCCCACAGGAGTAGTTACATCCCACAGCAGTAGTTACATCCCACAGCAGTAGTTACATCCCACAGCAGTAGTTACATTCCACAGCAGTAGTTACATCCCACAGCAGTAGTTACATCCCACAGCAGTAGTTACATCCCACAGAAGTAGTTACATCCCACAGCAGTAGTTACATCCCACAGCAGTAGTTATATCCCACAGCAGTAGTTACATCCCACAGCAGTAGCTACATCCCACAGCAGTAGTTACATCCCACAGCAGTAGTTACATCCCACAGCAGTAGTTACATCCCACAGCAGTAGTTACATCCCACAGGAGTAGTTATATCCCACAGCAGTAGTTACATCCCACAGCAGTAGTTACATCCCACAGCAGTAGTTACATTCCACAGCAGTAGTTATATCCCACAGCAGTAGTTACATCCCACAGCAGTAGTTACATCCCACAGCAGTAGTTACATCCCACAGCAGTAGTTACATCCCACAGCAGTAGTTACATCCCACAGCAATGTTACGCCAAGGTGCTCTACTACTGGAGAGAAATGACGTAATCACAGTTACGTGGTCCCCACACCATAGCACCTCAAGCGACTAAAAGTGATAGATAACCAGACTTAAAAACTTGCACGCACGCACTCATGCACGCAATTGAATAATGATAAAAGGTTTATTTAGTGTTAACTCGCATGTTAAAGATATTAAAAATGACACTAAAGCACAATTGGACGATCAACAGCACTTCAACGTAGGGGAGATTTCTAAAACAAAGTGAAACCCTCACGTAGAAGAGTGGACGAAAACAAAACGGTTTGCTGGCAGCGAAAAGTCCAAACAAAAGAGACAGACAACACTGTTCGTGCATTCCTGCAGTGATAACGTCACTGTAGCGGAACAGACATGTAGTGATCATGGTCAATCACAGAAAGCTTCTTGAAACACGACTACTACTGCACAGAGAGTTTTCTTTTGCGTTGTTTTGTGCTGTTTCCCAACTTGCGGTCAATTATTTTCCATCACGAATATGCTCCTGAACAAGACTTGTTGACTACTCTCCCTTATTCAATAATGTTGACATGTCTGCTGATGCAGGTGCATCTGTTAGTGATGACCCAGTATCTTTCAGAGGTACTCCCCTCCTTCAGTTCAGCCCGGTTGAGGCTAGTGCGGTCCTCAAGACCATCCGCAGTATGAACCCTACCTCTTGTGACCTTGATCCTGTTCTCCCTCCCCTCTTAGCTGAGTGCATTGATGAGATCCTACCTGTCCTGACACAGATGATCAATGATTGCTTCCAGACTGGCACCTTCCCTAGTGTTTTCAAGCAAGCTATAGTTAAGCCGCTCTTGAAGAAGCAGGACCTAGATCCAAACAAACAGTAATTATAGGCCAGTCTCCAATCTTTCTTTTCTGTCAAAATTGTTAGAGAAGTTAGCTTTGCAGCAGCTGCTGGAACTCGTGTCCCAGTATGACCTTTTGGCCCGTTTTCAATCCGCGTACCGTGCTCATCATTCCACAGAAACAGCTCTGCTCCGTGTTGCTTCCGATGATTCCAAAGTTTCTCTTCTTACTCTGTTGGACTTGAGTGCCGCGTTCGACACAATAGACCATGGAATTCTTCTCACCCGTCTTAGAAACGTTTTTGGCATTGGGAACTTAGCACTCTCTTTCCTGCATTCATATCTCTCAGAACGTAGGCAGACTGTTTCGATCTCAGGTTTTGCATCTGATCCTACCCCTCTCAAGTACGGAGTCTCTCAGGGCTCTGTTTTGGGTCCTCTGCTGTTTCTACTGTACACCCAACCACTCTCCAATGTAATTGACAGTCATTCAGTCTCTCACAGTGAATTTGCTGATGATACCCAGCTCTACAACTCCTCCCATCCCAGTCAAATCCACTCTCTTCTTTCTACCAGCGAACACTGTATCTCTGACGTGAAACAGTGGATGACCCGGAACAAGCTCCAACTCAATGACTCAAAAACTGAAGCACTCCTGGTGGGCGGCGGAGGCGAATCGGATCAGGCCCTCAAACTAACCATTGGTCACAGTGACATCGTCTTCTCTCAGTCTGTTAGAAATTTAGGCGTCATGTTTGACGATGATCTGTCAATGAGAGCTCATGTCAACAAAGTCTGTCAGTTAGCATATTACGAGTTAAGGAAAATTAGTACCATTCGTCATTATCTTTCTCAGCAGGCCACCAAAACGCTCATCACATCACTTGTTCTGTCTCGTCTCGACTATGGAAACTCTCTTCTCGCTGGCATCCCTGACACTCTGCTTAACAAACTCCAGAAAGTTCAGAATTGTGCTGCTAGGCTAGTTTTTCGATGTCCCAAGCGTACCCATGTCTCTCCACTCCTACATACACTTCACTGGCTCCCCATCTCTCAGAGGATAAATTATAAACTTGCTACTTTGTGCTTCAAGGCCATCGACAACACCGCACCACACGCTCTTACAGAAATTCTTACAGTCTACACGCCCTCCAGATCACTACGCTCAGCTGCTGACTCCAGCCGTAACAAGAACACTCAAAGACAGCGTGCCTTCTCCTATATTGGACCTGTAACCTGGAATAGTCTCCCTCTCTCAGTCCGTCATTCCGACACTCTGCCCCAGTTCAAAAGTGCTCTAGAGACCCACCTCTTCCGATCTGCCTTTCCCGCTGAGCTGCTTCGCCTTACTTGATCTGGCCTTCAAGTGCTGTGTATATTGTATAGTTTGTTCTACTGATCTTAGTGTTTTAATGTGTGTAGTGTGTGAGTTTTTGAAGGAATGTGTTGAGCGGTCGTATGAGTGTTGATTCATTGGATTGTAAACGTCATGAGCTTGCCTGTCAAAGGAATGTATGTGCGTATGAATAAACTATATTATTATTATTATTATTATTAACTGCCCAAACAATAAAACATGAACTCTTCCCGTTTCTTCCCAGAAAAACTAGAGCGGTATTACTTGCTCCGTCGCCATGGCAACCGCGTCCCGGCTCTGGCGCCTTCCCCCTCCTCATTCACGATCCCCCTGGTGGGACCCCCTCAACAACCGGGGTGGCGGCGTACCCACAGCGCTCCAGAGCATAAGCTGCCTCCCGCCCCCTCGGGGGGTGAGGCTGGGGGGGACAGGTTGAGGCCCACCACGGCCACCACCCGTATCCCCTACCACACGGCCATCACTCGGCCCCCTCCCCCCACACGGGGCCAGCCCAAGTTTGATGCCCTCAACAGGTGAGAAGGGAAAATAAGACAGGGTAGATGACTCGCATTGTGAATACGAATGGATGAATTCGTTTCGAGGGCCGAGTCGATGGGCCGTTTGGGCTTGAGCATTCTGAAACGCCTTGGATAATTAAACTTTTGTTGTCTTTGGGATGTCCAACAATGGGAATTGCGGTGTGTGTGTGTGTGCGTGTGTGTGTGTTTGTGTGTTTGTGTGTGTGTGTGCGTGTGTGCGTGTGTGTGTGTGTGAGAGAGAGAGAGAGAGAGAGAGAGAGAGAGAGAGAGGAGGGGGGGGGGGAGAGAGAGAGAGAGAGAGAGAGAGAGAGAGAGAGAGAGAGAGAGAGAGAGAGAGAGAGAGAGAAAGAGAAAGAGGAGAGGGAGGGGAGGGCAAGAGGGGACGGTGTGGTAAGGTAGAAGATGGGAAAAGTTACCATGTGGGTGTGGCGAGGAAGAAACTGGAATGGACGAAATTGGTGGCATTAGGGCTGGGTAGAGGGTTTCATGGAGAGGGGGAAAGGGTGGTACATGTGTTGGCATGAGTAAATGTGCGCATATATGTGAGGCTGCTTGCATGTACATGTATATACTGCATTATACACGTCAAATTGAAGAAAATTAAGACAGAGTGGTATCATGTATGTATGTATGTATGCATGCATGCATGTATGTATATATATATATATGTATGTATGTATGTATGTATGTATGTATGTATGTATGTATGTATGTATGTATGTATGTATGTATGTATGTATGTATGTATGTATGCATGTATGTAAGTCATTTATAGCACGCCTGAATTCAGCACTTCTGCTGCTCTTCGGCGCTTTACACATCATGACCATAACTGAGTATCAGAATTGTTGGGACCCTTTATGGAGACCTTACCACAGAATTGCTGACTCAATCGAAAAAGAAACTCAGCACATCTGGTTATGCACTGGGCTGTACGAATGGCCCCAGTGGTACTGCATCACTGGAATAACGGGTTCCACTCCACTCTCCACAGACCCTACGTGCCGTTGCCTCGACTGCAAGACGCCAGCCCGCCTGCTGACTCCTACCGCAAAGTGAGCATCCGGCCTTGGAAGGAGCAGATAACTCGGTAAGTACTCTTCAGAACAATAATTACATCACGGTTCCACCAGTTGATTCCATGAAATCAAAATAACATCATACAGCGTATACACCAATTTTCAAAGAGTTGAACCCATGGCCAAAGAGTTTGGGGGACCCCTTCTGGTAGCTCGACCAATGGAGGATAACTGGTTTTGCTGATTCTCCTGAATGAGAAAACGTTGTGACGATTAAATAATGCATCTGTACCATCCATTTCAACTTGTTCCTGCCTTTCCAGCGTCGTACCCGAGCGACCCGAGTTCTCCCAGAGCATCGAGTTCACGTCAAGCTCACGTGACCTGGCGGTAGCCGATGACTTTATCCACACCTATCCGGGCGTCTTCTTCTACCGTTCCTACAGGGGGCGAAAACGACCAGGGGCCAACAGGGAGTACGTCGTCAACCCGGACTGGCTCTCAGAGACTCCCAGGCAGCGCTCCATGGACTCGTCTGGACTCAGGTACGGGTGGTGCGCCTGAACTGGGCATTCGCACGACAGCGGTGACGTTCAAGAAAGAGCGGAAGAAACCACACGAGAAAAACTGATCAAGCTGCATGACGCACAAGGCTGCATGACGCACAAGGCTGCATGACGCACAAGGCTGCATGACGCACAAGGCTGCATGACGCACAAGGCTGCATGGCGCACAAGGCTGCATGGCGCACAAGGCTGCATGGCGCACAAGGCTGCATGACGCACAAGGCTGCATGACGCACAAGGCTGCATGACGCACAAGGCTGCATGGCGCACAAGGCTGCATGGCGCACAAGGCTGCATGACGCACACCGAATCAATGAGAGAGGGAAGACATCGCACATAAGCCCAGAAAACAAAAGAAATCTGAAAACTGCCAACTGAAAGCAGCCGTCTGGTGTTGAATCAAAATGATAAATTAGTATTGGAGTCCACTATCAAACGTTCTCCTGGGGTAGATATTGAAAAAAGTTAGAACTTCTCCGCCGTTGGACAAGAATAAGCGTTTCATTTTTACTTAGACACATAAAAGGTCAAATATGTTCAGGTCTACCCCAGAAATGCAGGATGCGAAGTCATTCATCAGAGAATGACAATTTGCGTAGTTCTCTGGCGGACTCTTTCAAGACCAAGGGGCCTTAGCAGCATGACATCCATTAAGAACGTCTCCAATAAAAAGCAAGACTATAGATTGGAAGTCTTCTATTTAAAAAAACAACTGAATTTGTCATCTAGTACTTCGGCATTTTGAGTGTGCAACGGTTAGCTTTGTGGATACAAAATGAGCAGCAGCCAATATTTTGTGAACATAAATGTGGCATAGAGGAAAACTCATCAGTTCTAAAGACCAATGCCAGCGGCGGGTGAAGATGTGCAGCCTGGAAGGATTTGTGAAGTGCCTACTGATAAGCCTTCGTGGCCATACAAAGCATAAACTATGGAGACAGGAGCAAGGTGTGATATTACAGAGTACCTTCAATGACTTGGACATCAACTTGAAGATAATAAAGATAAAACTGACAGTGTGATGTGACGATGACAGAAGTTGAGAACTGTGTCACTATCTTTAAATGTGACCAGCAAAAGATACAACTGCTATTCAGATGCTGAAACCAATTATGCATGGTTTCGGGGTTTTGTCAAGACAAGGTGACATTATTTGTGTTTGAGGGATTCAAAGGCAATGGGACAACGTGCTATTTTCTCCAGGTATCTACAACATTTATTCTATCATGACGCAAGAAATGCCTGTGTCAATTGATATTAAAGGCTTACAGTGTACAATTCAAAAGATTCTGAATATATCATCGAATATATCAAGTGCTGCCTACAAAAATGGCCATGTCTCTCTGCTTAAAATAAAAACTTTTGAGTGAAATAAGGTAGCAGTTTAAGCCTGTTTGTTCACCAACTGCTTATTGTTATCTGGACACATCTGTGACTATGCAGAATTGAAAAAAAATAAAGTAAAATACAAAATGTTCAAGGTCTTTGATGTTCACAAAAGTGTGGTACTTGACAATATGTCAGTCTTCTTGAAATGCAAACTTAACTGCATCAATAAATTTTGAAATCTGCAATGTGACTGGATTTATTTTAGAGCCCAGGAAAAATTACTTCATTTGAACCTTGAACTCCAGTCTACATCTCCATCAAAACATCAGGATGGGCTCAAAATTTGGAGATGATCTTTAACAAAATCAAGGTTACCATTATTTCATGACTGTCATTTTGCTTTAGATAATTTTAAGTGTAGATTTAAACTGCAATAAACATTGATCATTTCCATTTATGGTGTTACCTCTCTTGGTCTTGGCTTGAAATAAAGTGAACAAACTTTAAAGAAAACAAATAATGCACTGAAAACAACATCAAGAGCACCCACAGTATTTAGAGATTAGAGCAATAGCACCGGTCCGAAAATTTCATTTTCAAACTTGTAATGCTGAGAGTAAGATCAAATCAACAATGAGAAACAACGTACTGAAATATGTTCACCCTGACCAATGAAACAACATTGACAGAACACAGCACACTACATGAAGACGAAGTTGGAGCACATGTTTATTTCCACTGCCTGGCCCCGCTTTCAAAACTGCTGCTTCCCATTCTGACAGCCTCCAAGGAAGCCACTCTGCAGGGTCAAGGCAACTGCACAAGGTTCCACGAAAAGAATTTGCAATCAGTCTTGGAGTTGAGTTAATGGTCTTCTTATTGCACTCACATCAACTTGGAACAAGAAAATAGGCATCTAAAAACTGATTGATAATACTAGAAAGCAGGACATCTGCATGTTTTATTCCTCCTCTTCTTCTTTTTGGGGCATCATTAAAAAACCAACAAATGAAAAGCAACAATATAAACTGTGACTTTCAGATGTTCCCAATGCTATCACAGACAAAGAACATGAGTGTGACTGGACATAGTGAAGGGAATGTGTGAGAAAACAACAACTGGAAGGAGAACCCTGAGGGCAGTTCATAGGATAAAACAAATGCTTCAAGAACAAATGCACTTACTTCCTACATTCCATGACAGTCTTCGTGCTGCTTTAAAACAAATGTTGCTCATTAGAGAAAATGTACATGGAAAGAGCTGCCATTAATAACAAAAAACAACCAATAAAAATTTGTCTTTGTATACTGGATAGACAAGAGTTAACTAGACATGATACATCCTAAAATGATTGAAGAAAGGTAAAGTACATAAAAGAATACTTGTAGGGAGTATTTCATAGAGATCTTGATTGACAACAGATGATTGTACTCATCCTTGTCAATCAACACGTGAAGTTCAGCAAGTAGCTGCCAAAATGAGCTGAAGCAGCCTGGAACAGCTAAGGTAAACAAACATGTGTCCCTTAAAAATACCGCAGTCAAATCTGACAGACAGAATCTTTGCAGAGCTTTGGATCAATACAACAACAGGTGCAACATCACAGATTAAAAGCAAAAGTGTGACAGAACAAATATGCATTGCATTTTAAAAGAATAATGAAAATACTTTGCTTCAGATATAATGTAAAAACATCTCCTTTATAGCTAATGTCCAGTTTATCAGAAGTGCAAAGGCACCAACAAGAAAAAAAAATCCTCATTTGAAGAATTTTTTTTTCAAAAAGAGTGTTTAGGCACCATTTGTATGTGAAAAGCACAGGCTGAGGAAGACTTGCCATCTGCTTCAGTCCTGTGCCAATGATGATGGTTTCTGATTATATTCAGTAGTCATCCTGCAAGAGAAAATAGTACAAATATGGAATATTCACTGTGAACATATTTCGGGATATATTATATAATGACAATTCCTGCATTTAAAGGAAGAAAATGCTATTAGAAAAAAACAACTTAACTAATGCAAAATCAAGCCTGTTGTTTAAGTGAGTGACTTAGATCTAAGTAACATGGAACGTCATTTCATCAGAGCAAACTGTGGATTTTTACTAGGATAAAAATATTTCATATTTGTTACCGTCACCACTATCATCATCACCACTATCAAAAACACCTTGCTATAGTCAACCACCATCACTTCTTTCAACATCATCATTCTTCCCAAACACCATAACTATCACCACTTCCATCACCTCTATCACCATCACCCCTAAAATAATCAAATAGTTCCTCCTCCTCCACCATCACAATTATTATCACTACCTCCCCACCAACAAATCACCAGTCCTACTACTATCACCATCATCATCACACCTATTCTAATCAATGTACTACCTTCTCCTCCTCCTCCATTACTGTTGCCAACCCAACCCTCCCCCCTTTCTCCCCACCCCCCTCCCAACTGGACCACCAGTCGACCACTGTCAACATGACCATTAACAAGATCTCCACTCACCAAGATCACCACTAGCATCTATCATCATCACAACAACCATGATTACCTGACTATCTCCACTCACCAAGATCACCACTAGCATCTATCATCATCACAACAACCATGATTACCTGACTATCTCCACTCACCAAGATCACCACTAGCATCTATCATCATCACAACAACCATGATTACCTGACTATCTCCACCACCACCACTAGCATCTATCATCATCACAACAACCATGATTACCTGACTATCTCCACTCACCAAGATCACCACTAGCATCTATCATCATCACAACAACCATGATTACCTGACTATCTCCACCACCACCACTCCATCATCATCACAACAACCATGATTACCTGACTATCTCCACTCACCAAGATCACCACTATCATCCATCATCATCACAACAACCATGATTACCTGACTATCTCCACTCACCAAGATCACCACTAGCATCTATCATCATCACAACAACCATGATTACCTGACTATCTCCACGACCACCACAACTGGCATTGTGCTCACCACCACCACTACTATCACTACCACCACTAGTACTACCTTTATCTCTACCTCTTCCACTACCTCCTGTTTGGGTCTACTCACCCACTCCTCCTCATCCACTCCTTCCCACTGCTCCTGTTTGGGTCTACTCACCCACTCCTCCTCATCCACTCCTTCCCACTGCTCCTGTTTGGGTCTACTCACCCACTCCTCCTCATCCACTCCTTCCCACTACCTCCTGTTTGGGTCTACTCACCCACTCCTCCTCATCCACTCCTTCCCACTGCTCCTGTTTGGGTCTACTCACCCACTCCTCCTCATCCACTCCTTCCCACTGTTCCTGGGGCAGCGGTGCAGTCTCCACATCCAGCTTTGACACCATGGCACTGACCAGCTGTGGACAGCAAAGCAAGGCATCTAAAGATAGACCGCCAGATTCCAGAGCTCAAAACAAATAATGATCACAGAGATCGCTGGGAGATGTTGGAATCACTGGTTTAGTATAGAAACAAAAGTTTCGGGCGTAGCCCTTCATCAGTTTGCAGCATGCAGTGAGGAATACATGAAGCTGTTTCACCAGGCAGGACTTCCCACACACACTTGTAAACTCAGTTTTGTGTATCAGTTCACACTTGTTCAGCCGAGTGGGTTTGTCCACAAAATGTGTCTTACTCAAGTGTGTCTGTCCATGCAGATCTGTTCACCTAAGTGCCTCTGTTTGCACAGACTTAATCTAGTCAACTGTGTCTACATGACTTGTTCACTCAAATGTGTCCATCCACACAGTCTTATTCATGCAAGTGTTTCTGCCCACACAGACCTGTCTTGTTCAAGTGTGTCTGTTAGTCCACACCGACCTTGGTGCACATTCATGGTTTTAGGTTTCCCAGCAAACATCTCTGTGGCTGATTGCAGTGGAACTAGAACCTGACAGATTTTACGTAATTGTTAAGTGAATCGTACTAGCATTCAGTGTTGTGAGGTTTTTATGCGGTGATAAAATTGGGTCATGTTTGATCAAAGTTGTGGCATTATATAGCCTACAAAGTTGATAGGCCCTTAAACTCCATCCATTCATTCATTCTATGGCTGATTACCTGTCTTTTCAAGTAGAGCTTAGTGTGCTGGTTTCAATCATTTCTCAGCCAAGCACTCTCCCTCTTCAGGGATAATCCCATTGAATTGAATCCCTGCCTTTCAGGCTAAAAATGATCACAAAGCGTCCCCAGGAGTCAAATGAGTTGTACTGTCTCCTATGTCATTCCCATGACAGACTTCCTCTGGGAAGTTTTGCCTCAAGCTCAACAAACACAGGATTCCTTGACAGTCTATTAGCATCTTTTCCAGTTCTGCAGTCTGGTTTCGTACTTTGCCCCCTGCCTTCCACTTACCTCCTCCTTCTTCTGCTTATCAGTTTTGAAGGTTTCAGGATTGTAGCTCTCGTATTTCTTCTTCCTGGGTGCCTCAACAGGAGCCTGACTCACTGCATCACAGGAGGAACAACGACTTCAGTACTGTCTTTCGGTCATCAAAGAGGAGGCCAACTTAAGCAAGAAGCACTGTTAAATACATGTCTTTTTTCTCAACATAACACAAGCAATATCATCAGTGATACTGAGAGTGCCATGTCAAAAAATACTTTTCCAAGCCTGCTGAAAAGTTAAAATCATTCCATGTGAAAGTCAGGGATGAAACATGCAGCATGATAACCTGTTGCAGTTAAACGAAT
>JAWQFJ010025875.1:37500-42500 GCA_034096865.1 Theodoxus fluviatilis | reverse complement strand
ATCATCATCATCATCATCATCATTATCGTCATGACTGCCATAATTTTCAATTGTGCACTGAGGCATTTTCATTTACAGAAATTTATTTCGGGGACTTTTCACTCTATTGTCATTGCTGAACACTGCCTGATGGGAGGCGAGTGGGATTGGTTGCTACATCTAGACTGTCTACTGCAGTACAAAATTTACCATCATCATTGTCATCATCAGCATCATCGTCGTCGTCATCATCATCATCATCATCATCATCATCATCATCATCATCATCATCATCATCATCATCATCATCATCATCATCATCAACATCATCAGCCAAGTTGGGAAAGACTTCCGATAATGGGCCACACTGGTAGACTTGTCCGAGGAGAGGGGTGCGGGAAAGGCAGGGAGGCTGGTGGGCCACACTGCTAGACTTGTCCGAGGAGAGGGGTGCGGGAAAGACAGGGAGGCTGGTGGGCTACACTGCTAGACTTGTCCGAGGAGAGGGGTGCGGGAAAGACAGGGAGGCTGGTGGGCCACACTGCTAGACTTGTCCGAGGAGAGGGGTGCGGGAAAGGCAGGGAGGCTGGTGGGCCACACTGCTAGACTTGTCCGAGGAGAGGGGTGCGGGAAAGACAGGGAGGCTGGTGGGCCACACTGCTAGACTTGTCCGAGGAGAGGGGTGCGGGAAAGACAGGGAGGCTGGTGGGCCACACTGCTAGACTTGTCCGAGGAGAGGGGTGCGGGAAAGACAGGGAGGCTGGTGGGCCACACTGCTAGACTTGTCCGAGGAGAGGGGTGCGGGAAAGACAGGGAGGCTGGTGGGCCACACTGCTAGACTTGTCCGAGGAGAGGGGTGCGGGAAAGACAGGGAGGCTGGTGGGCCACACTGCTAGACTTGTCCGAGGAGAGGGGTGCGGGAAAGACAGGGAGGCTGGTGGGCCACACTGCTAGACTTGTCCGAGGAGAGGGGTGCGGGAAAGACAGGGAGGCTGGTGGGCCACACTGCTAGACTTGTCCGAGGAGAGGGGTGCGGGAAAGACAGGGAGGCTGGTGGGCCACACTGCTAGACTTGTCCGAGGAGAGGGGTGCGGGAAAGACAGGGAGGCTGGTGGGCCACACTGCTAGACTTGTCCGAGGAGAGGGGTGCGGGAAAGACAGGGAGGCTGGTGGGCCACACTGCTAGACTTGTCCGAGGAGAGGGGTGCGGGAAAGACAGGGAGGCTGGTGGGCCACACTGCTAGACTTGTCCGAGGAGAGGGGTGCGGGAAAGACAGGGAGGCTGGTGGGCCACACTGCTAGACTTGTCCGAGGAGAGGGGTGCGGGAAAGACAGGGAGGCTGGTGGGCCACACTGCTAGACTTGTCCGAGGAGAGGGGTGCGGGAAAGACAGGGAGGCTGGTGGGCCACACTGCTAGACTTGTCCGAGGAGAGGGGTGCGGGAAAGACAGGGAGGCTGGTGGGCCACACTGCTAGACTTGTCCGAGGAGAGGGGTGCGGGAAAGACAGGGAGGCTGGTGGGCCACACTGCTAGACTTGTCCGAGGAGAGGGGTGCGGGAAAGACAGGGAGGCTGGTGGGCCACACTGCTAGACTTGTCCGAGGAGAGGGGTGCGGGAAAGACAGGGAGGCTGGTGGGCCACACTGCTAGACTTGTCCGAGGAGAGGGGTGCGGGAAAGACAGGGAGGCTGGTGGGCCACACTGCTAGACTTGTCCGAGGAGAGGGGTGCGGGAAAGACAGGGAGGCTGGTGGGCCACACTGCTAGACTTGTCCGAGGAGAGGGGTGCGGGAAAGACAGGGAGGCTGGTGGGCCACACTGCTAGACTTGTCCGAGGAGAGGGGTGCGGGAAAGACAGGGAGGCTGGTGGGCCACACTGCTAGACTTGTCCGAGGAGAGGGGTGCGGGAAAGACAGGGAGGCTGGTGGGCCACACTGCTAGACTTGTCCGAGGAGAGGGGTGCGGGAAAGACAGGGAGGCTGGTGGGCCACACTGCTAGACTTGTCCGAGGAGAGGGGTGCGGGAAAGACAGGGAGGCTGGTGGGCCACACTGCTAGACTTGTCCGAGGAGAGGGGTGCGGGAAAGACAGGGAGGCTGGTGGGCCACACTGCTAGACTTGTCCGAGGAGAGGGGTGCGGGAAAGACAGGGAGGCTGGTGGGCCACACTGCTAGACTTGTCCGAGGAGAGGGGTGCGGGAAAGACAGGGAGGCTGGTGGGCCACACTGCTAGACTTGTCCGAGGAGAGGGGTGCGGGAAAGACAGGGAGGCTGGTGGGCCACACTGCTAGACTTGTCCGAGGAGAGGGGTGCGGGAAAGACAGGGAGGCTGGTGGGCCACACTGCTAGACTTGTCCGAGGAGAGGGGTGCGGGAAAGACAGGGAGGCTGGTGGGCCACACTGCTAGACTTGTCCGAGGAGAGGGGTGCGGGAAAGACAGGGAGGCTGGTGGGCCACACTGCTAGACTTGTCCGAGGAGAGGGGTGCGGGAAAGACAGGGAGGCTGGTGGGCCACACTGCTAGACTTGTCCGAGGAGAGGGGTGCGGGAAAGACAGGGAGGCTGGTGGGCCACACTGCTAGACTTGTCCGAGGAGAGGGGTGCGGGAAAGACAGGGAGGCTGGTGGGCCACACTGCTAGACTTGTCCGAGGAGAGGGGTGCGGGAAAGACAGGGAGGCTGGTGGGCCACACTGCTAGACTTGTCCGAGGAGAGGGGTGCGGGAAAGACAGGGAGGCTGGTGGGCCACACTGCTAGACTTGTCGAGGAGAGGGGTGCGGGAAAGACAGGGAGGCTGGTGGGCCACACTGCTAGACTTGTCCGAGGAGAGGGGTGCGGGAAAGACAGGGAGGCTGGTGGGCCACACTGCTAGACTTGTCCGAGGAGAGGGGTGCGGGAAAGACAGGGAGGCTGGTGGGCCACACTGCTAGACTTGTCCGAGGAGAGGGGTGCGGGAAAGACAGGGAGGCTGGTGGGCCACACTGCTAGACTTGTCCGAGGAGAGGGGTGCGGGAAAGACAGGGAGGCTGGTGGGCCACACTGCTAGACTTGTCGAGGAGAGGGGTGCGGGAAAGACAGGGAGGCTGGTGGGCCACACTGCTAGACTTGTCCGAGGAGAGGGGTGCGGGAAAGACAGGGAGGCTGGTGGGCCACACTGCTAGACTTGTCCGAGGAGAGGGGTGCGGGAAAGACAGGGAGGCTGGTGGGCCACACTGCTAGACTTGTCCGAGGAGAGGGGTGCGGGAAAGACAGGGAGGCTGGTGGGCCACACTGCTAGACTTGTCCGAGGAGAGGGGTGCGGGAAAGACAGGGAGGCTGGTGGGCCACACTGCTAGACTTGTCCGAGGAGAGGGGTGCGGGAAAGACAGGGAGGCTGGTGGGCCACACTGCTAGACTTGTCCGAGGAGAGGGGTGCGGGAAAGACAGGGAGGCTGGTGGGCCACACTGCTAGACTTGTCCGAGGAGAGGGGTGCGGGAAAGACAGGGAGGCTGGTGGGCCACACTGCTAGACTTGTCCGAGGAGAGGGGTGCGGGAAAGACAGGGAGGCTGGTGGGCCACACTGCTAGACTTGTCCGAGGAGAGGGGTGCGGGAAAGACAGGGAGGCTGGTGGGCCACACTGCTAGACTTGTCCGAGGAGAGGGGTGCGGGAAAGACAGGGAGGCTGGTGGGCCACACTGCTAGACTTGTCCGAGGAGAGGGGTGCGGGAAAGACAGGGAGGCTGGTGGGCCACACTGCTAGACTTGTCCGAGGAGAGGGGTGCGGGAAAGACAGGGAGGCTGGTGGGCCACACTGCTAGACTTGTCCGAGGAGAGGGGTGCGGGAAAGACAGGGAGGCTGGTGGGCCACACTGCTAGACTTGTCCGAGGAGAGGGGTGCGGGAAAGACAGGGAGGCTGGTGGGCCACACTGCTAGACTTGTCCGAGGAGAGGGGTGCGGGAAAGACAGGGAGGCTGGTGGGCCACACTGCTAGACTTGTCCGAGGAGAGGGGTGCGGGAAAGACAGGGAGGCTGGTGGGCCACACTGCTAGACTTGTCCGAGGAGAGGGGTGCGGGAAAGACAGGGAGGCTGGTGGGCCACACTGCTAGACTTGTCCGAGGAGAGGGGTGCGGGAAAGACAGGGAGGCTGGTGGGCCACACTGCTAGACTTGTCCGAGGAGAGGGGTGCGGGAAAGACAGGGAGGCTGGTGGGCCACACTGCTAGACTTGTCCGAGGAGAGGGGTGCGGGAAAGACAGGGAGGCTGGTGGGCCACACTGCTAGACTTGTCCGAGGAGAGGGGTGCGGGAAAGACAGGGAGGCTGGTGGGCCACACTGCTAGACTTGTCCGAGGAGAGGGGTGCGGGAAAGACAGGGAGGCTGGTGGGCCACACTGCTAGACTTGTCCGAGGAGAGGGGTGCGGGAAAGACAGGGAGGCTGGTGGGCCACACTGCTAGACTTGTCCGAGGAGAGGGGTGCGGGAAAGACAGGGAGGCTGGTGGGCCACACTGCTAGACTTGTCCGAGGAGAGGGGTGCGGGAAAGACAGGGAGGCTGGTGGGCCACACTGCTAGACTTGTCCGAGGAGAGGGGTGCGGGAAAGACAGGGAGGCTGGTGGGCCACACTGCTAGACTTGTCCGAGGAGAGGGGTGCGGGAAAGACAGGGAGGCTGGTGGGCCACACTGCTAGACTTGTCCGAGGAGAGGGGTGCGGGAAAGACAGGGAGGCTGGTGGGCCACACTGCTAGACTTGTCCGAGGAGAGGGGTGCGGGAAAGACAGGGAGGCTGGTGGGCCACACTGCTAGACTTGTCCGAGGAGAGGGGTGCGGGAAAGACAGGGAGGCTGGTGGGCCACACTGCTAGACTTGTCCGAGGAGAGGGGTGCGGGAAAGACAGGGAGGCTGGTGGGCCACACTGCTAGACTTGTCCGAGGAGAGGGGTGCGGGAAAGACAGGGAGGCTGGTGGGCCACACTGCTAGACTTGTCCGAGGAGAGGGGTGCGGGAAAGACAGGGAGGCTGGTGGGCCACACTGCTAGACTTGTCCG
>JAWQFJ010025875.1:27500-32500 GCA_034096865.1 Theodoxus fluviatilis | reverse complement strand
AAACAAAACTGATGCACATCATGTGGCAAACAAAACTGATGCATACCATGTGGCAAACAAAACTGATGCACATCATGTGGCAAACAAAACTGATGCATACCATGTGGCAAACAAAACTGATGCATATCATGTGGCAAACAAAACTGATGCATACCATGTGGCAAACAAAACTGATGCATATCATGTGGCAAACAAAACTGATGCACATCATGTGGCAAACAAAACTGATGCATACCATGTGGCAAACAAAACTGATGCATACCATGTGGCAAACAAAACTGATGCATACCATGTGGCAAACAAAACTGATGCATACCATGTGGCAAACAAAACTGATGCACATCATGTGGCAAACAAAACTGATGCATACCATGTGGCAAACAAAACTGATGCATACCATGTGGCAAACAAAACTGATGCATACCATGTGGCAAACAAAACTGATGCATACCATGTGGCAAACAAAACTGATGCATACCATGTGGCAAACAAAACTGATGCACATCATGTGGCAAACAAAACTGATGCATACCATGTGGCAAACAAAACTGATGCATACCATGTGGCAAACAAAACTGATGCATACCATGTGGCAAACAAAAGGTAAAAGAAGTTTTTGGGGAGGCGGGTGGGTGAAGGGAGGCGGGTGGGTGAAGGTATGATGGGGCCCAAGTGCACAAGTGCCATCCATAACCAAAAGTCAGACTTACCCACAACCAGTCTGCTATCATGGAAGGGGTCCCAGACAAAGTCGCAGACCTTGCTTCCGTTCTGCAGCACGGGCACTCCCGTGTCAGGCAGCCTGCCTGGCCGGTCCAGCTGAAGGTAACATTGACACACACCATTGGCTCCAATACGTTGTCACAGCTCTGGGTGTCAAAGCAAAATTTCAGTGACTTTGATGTATAACACAAACTGAAGCAAGCATTGACATTTATTCGTACTTGTTTCACTTTCCTCTTCTCTTTCCCTACTGTTCTGAGAGCCCTGGCTGAGTTTTAGTCAAAAGTCTGTGTTTGATTGGTGATTTTTCATTTTGTTTTGTATCTTAACCCAGACCTGGCAGATTTCTGATCATTTTCTCTAGTTTCTCCTCAATCATGAACTTTGTCCCTTGCCAAACAGGAGATGACGGGGATGTCAACAGCAGATCACAGAGAGGATGAGATGACAGAGCATGCAGCACCATGGCTTGGAAATCCTCTCCCACAGAGGTAAGCAGATGCCAAAGCCATGAATCAAAGATGTGGGGAGGAGTATTTAAATATTCATGGAGAAAGACTTGTATACAAGAAGAGAAAAAGCATAAAAATTTCCTCTACCAGGGATCTGAGTAAACTCCACAGCAATGTCTTGTGCAGAGAGTGCAATTAGAAAAAAAAGGAAGAAAACTGTGAACATTACAAGAAGAGAAATATAAAGAAAACTGCAAGTATCAGGATCTGTTGCATCAGATCAGCTTTATGCCAGCCTTTCTCAGTTGTGCTGAGGAAGGCTGATAGATGCTGTTTCAAAAACCTATATTTGACCGTCAGTTAATATGAGAGATAATTTAGATATATACAGTTCACAGTTTTTCATGTCAATCATAATAATTATCCAATTTCAAGACAGGAAGTCCATGAAACCCACCTCCAAGACAGCCAGCAGACCCCCGGGGCCCTCAATGGGAAGGACGCAGCGTTTGCGGTTGGCATGGAACATGTCACTCTCCCCTGGCGTGGTGCGGCTCAGGTTGCGCAGGTTTTGCAGGTGCAGACTGTGGTGCAGCACCACTCCCTTCAGGTGTCGGCACTTGGAGACGCGCACTCCTGCAGCGGAGATGGGACTCGATGTACAAGGAAAAGAAGGACTTCCAGGAATCAAGACAAAGCATGCGAGGAGCTGTGTGCCAGTATGGTCAGCGCCAGGAATCAAGACAAAGCATACGAGGAGCTGTGTGCCAGCATGGTTAGCGCCAGGAATCAAGACAAAGCATACGAGGAGCTGTGTGCCAGCATGGTCAGCGCCAGGAATCAAGACAAAGCATACGAGGAGCTGTGTGCCAGCATGGTTAGCGCCAGGAATCAAGACAAAGCATACGAGGAGCTGTGTGCCAGCATGGTTAGCGCCAGGAATCAAGACAAAGCATACGAGGAGCTGTGTGCCAGTATGGTTAGCGCCAGGAATCAAGACAAAGCATACGAGGAGCTGTGTACCAGCATGGTCAGCGCCAGGAATCAAGACAAAGCATACGAGGAGCTGTGTGCCAGCATGGTCAGCGCCAGGAATCAAGACAAAGCATACGAGGAGCTCTGTGCCAGCATGGTTAGCGCCAGGAATCAAGACAAAGCATACGAGGAGCTGTGTGCCAGCATGGTCAGCGCCAGGAATCAAGACAAAGCATACGAGGAGCTCTGTGCCAGTATGGTCAGCGCCAGAAATCAAGACAAAGCATACGAGGAGCTGTGTACCAGCATGGTTAGCACCAGGAATCAAGACAAAGCATACGAGGAGCTGTGTATCAGCATGGTTAGCGCCAGGAATCAAGACAAAGCATACGAGGAGCTGTGTGCCAGCATGGTTAGCGCCAGGAATCAAGACAAAGCATACGAGGAGCTGTGTGCCAGCATGGTTAGCGCCAGGAATCAAGACAAAGCATACGAGGAGCTCTGTGCCAGTATGGTCAGCGCCAGGAATCAAGACAAAGCATACGAGGAGCTCTGTGCCAGTATGGTTAGCGCCAGGAATCAAGACAAAGCATACGAGGAGCTGTGTACCAGCATGGTCAGCGCCAGGAATCAAGACAAAGCATACGAGGAGCTGTGTACCAGCATGGTTAGCGCCAGGAATCAAGACAAAGCATACGAGGAGCTCTGTGCCAGTATGGTTAGCGCCAGGAATCAAGACAAAGCATACGAGGAGCTGTGTGCCAGTATGGTCAGCGCCAGGAATCAAGACAAAGCATACGAGGAGCTCTGTGCCAGTATGGTTAGCGCCAGGAATCAAGACAAAGCATACGAGGAGCTGTGTACCAGCATGGTCAGCGCCAGGAATCAAGACAAAGCATACGAGGAGCTGTGTGCCAGTATGGTCAGCGCGCTTGACCTGCAGCCACATGCGGACAGTGGGTGCGGAGTTCAAAGCTGCGTGGTTGCAGGGTTGCATCCTTGAGCAAGGTGTTTAACCACATTGTTTCTCCCCACCCAGGAGTAAAACTGGGTAGCTGTGAGGCCAGCGAAGGTATATCGTAGTGCAATTAACCCTTGTGTGCGACCATGAGCCAGCATCAGGTTGGAACATTTCCCGGGGAGTGGATTTGGTGCTGGTCCCCGACTGTGTGCATCCTATCTGTCTGTCACTGGGTCTGTCATCAGGTGCTAGTTATGCACTGACCACCTGGCCCAGTGATCAGGAGGCAAATTGTAAAGCAGTTTGACACCCAGATATGGGTGATAGGTCGCAATGTAAAAACTTACCTTTACCTTTAACCTTTAACTGTGAGGCCCTTGATGTTCAGTGGGTTTGGGTCAGAAGAGACTGTAGTTCATCAGCAATGGATTATCTCATTATCTTATAGATCTTCATCCTAGATATATCACACAACCATCATTAATAAACCGCAAGACTTCATTCATGAACAAAAACATTGTTTAATATACATTTTCTTCATGAACACAGCATAGTCAGCATCTTGTCCCATGTCATTTACGTATCTTAAGGCCCTGCAAATTTGACTGTTTTGATCATCTGAATGCAAGACTCTACACTACTTCCATTATCTTGATAATACAAATAATGAGCCTCATAAATTGTTTTCCTGAAACACTACAAACTAAACTTTGCAGCAACAGTCCTTGTAATTAATTTAGTCTACAGTGAAATCCCTGAAATTGACTAGCCAAGACCACAGCAAAATTAATTTGGTCAAGGAAGCAGCTGCAGCACCCAACTTCTCTACCTGTGAAGACTTTTGTCGGCCTGGACTCTTCGCCAGCATTGTTCTCAGGTTCTGGCGGCGGCTCAGGCTTGGGCTCAGGTGTCTTGAAGACAGACCTGGGTGCCACGTCCTGACTAGGGCTGGGCTGTGTGGGTGCAGGCTTGCTAGCAAGACTGGGTTTGGGTCTGCTTGGCGGCGCTGGCTTGGGAGGGGTGGCCTGAGAATGGTCCAAAAAGACGGGGAACTCAGATGCAAACTTACTTTGATGGCAGCACAACAGACACACAGTTGGAAGTCAATCTGTTTTTGTAATGTGAAGGAAATTCCCATTTCTTGTACATAATGTTGCTTGAATCTTCCACCATCTAGTTATTGGACCAGGCTCACATTATGTGTGGCAGCTGATCAAGGGGGAGATAACACATCCTGGCAGACACATCAGAAAGCACAGCACAGAGAGAAATGAAGGTGTGAGCACAAGACCAACCAACAGCTGGTGGCTTCTGAGTGAAAGAGAAGTTCCGTTATGTACTTTGTTGATGATTTCTGTCTTTCTTCTCTCCTGCATTTGAAAGTTACCATTGCTTATAAAATAGTTCTGAGTATGCCAAGTCAGTGTGAGAATTATTCTCTTATTTTCTCTATTCCAGCACTGCTACTGCAATACAATGAAAACATACAAAGATCTCCCCTGATTTAATAATCCAGCAGTACAATCATCACCAACGTATATCCATCCTGCCAATGCATTGCAACACAGAACCTACACCACCAACAACATTTTCACATGGTCATGAAACACAAGCCTGATTGTACTCACTCTTTCTGAGGGAGTTTGCTGCTGAGAAGGCTTCTCTTCCACAGACTTCTCTTCCACAGGTTTCTCTTCCGCAGACTTCTGGCTGACAGCTGGAGTGGGTGGCTCATCATCAAAGGCTGTGTCAGCATCTCCTCCTCCTCCCCGACCACTGTCTGTGGTGGCACCGGCGCCGCCGATCCTGGTCATCAGGCCTCCATGGTGGCTGGGCCCGGCCTGCTTCTTGGCAGGACTCAGACTGATCAAGGGTACCTGCAACAGTGT
>JAWQFJ010025875.1:12500-20000 GCA_034096865.1 Theodoxus fluviatilis | reverse complement strand
AAACCTTTACATCAAACCCTTTCCTTCAGATCACATGACCTCTGTACAGCGATAGAAGTGGATAAATTAATGAATGCACTGTCCAATGCTTGCCATGTTCCTCTAACCTCAGTTGCAGATCGCTCTATACCAAGCTTTTCACATTTCATTTGTCATGTAGTGAACTCAACAGATCAGTCAGTGCATGAAGCAGTGTCTCACAGTGAACAGTTTGGCCCATTTAAAAAAATCACCTGAACAACAATCAAAATGGATCAAAGAGGGTGGGGGTGGGGGGTGGGGGGTGGGGGGTGGGGGGTGGGGGTGGGGGTGGGGGGTGGGGGTGGTATGAAGAAAGTTCTAGCATGAGTGCCTCAATCTCAAAGACACTGGAAGAATGGATTTCTTTCTTAGTTAATTTGATCATATTTATTGTTACTGTTTTGTGGAAGTCGGAAATAGGATTAGTTTATTTCTTCTTGTGATGTCCATGAATTTGTGACTGAGACACACATGACTGCTCTAATGGTATTGCATCTACATGTCCCCAAGTAGCCTCTGCATGCTTTGAAGCCACTTCTAGCTAGGTCACGTGAAAGCGCTCTTTTTATATTGTGATTTTCTACCCATTGATGGAATAATAATAATTTTATTTCATTAAAAATATTGGACAAGAAGGAAAAAAGGGGTGGGGATGTGGGGGTGGGTGGGGGTGTTCTACCCATTGATGGATGCTCAAGCCACACACTTACACCCCCTGATCATTGGGCTACTCAATTTCTCACTCCAGCACCATCTCAACTCCCTAGGGAGCATGCCACTCCAGCACCATCTCAACTCCCTGGGGAGCATGCCACTCCAACACCATCTCAACTCCCTGGGGAGCATGCCACTCCAGCACCATCTCAACTCCCTGGGGAGCATGCAACTCCAACACCATCTCAACTCCCTGGGGAGCATACTACTCCAACACCATCTCAACTCCCTGGGGAGCATGCAACTCCAACACCATCTCAACTCCCTGGGGAGCATGCAACTCCAACACCATCTCAACTCCCTGGGGAGCATGCCACTCCAACACCATCTCAACTCCCTGGGGAGCATACTACTCCAACACCATCTCAACTCCCTGGGGAGCATGCAACTCCAACACCATCTCAACTCCCTAGGGAGCATGCAACTCCAACACCATCTCAACTCCCTGGGGAGCATGCAACTCCAACACCATCTCAACTCCCTGGGGAGCATGCAACTCCAACACCATCTTAACTCCCTGGGGAGCATACAACTCCAACACCATCTCAACTCCCTGGGGAGCATACTACTCCAACACCATCTCAACTCCCTGGGGAGCATACTACTCCAACACCATCTCAACTCCCTGGGGAGCATGCAACTCCAACACCATCTCAACTCCCTAGGGAGCATGCAACTCCAACACCATCTCAACTCCCTGGGGAGCATGCAACTCCAACACCATCTCAACTCCCTGGGGAGCATGCAACTCCAACACCATCTCAACTCCCTGGGGAGCATGCAACTCCAACACCATCTCAACTCCCTGGGGAGCATGCAACTCCAACACCATCTCAACTCCCTGGGGAGCATGCAACTCCAACACCATCTCAACTCCCTGGGGAGCATGCAACTCCAACACCATCTCAACTCCCTGGGGAGCATGCCACTCCAACACCATCTCAACTCCCTGGGGAGCATGCCACTCCAACACCATCTCAACTCCCTGGGGAGCATGCAACTCCAACACCATCTCAACTCCCTGGGGAGCATGCCACTCCAACACCATCTCAACTCCCTGGGGAGCATGCAACTCCAACACCATCTCAACTCCCTGGGGAGCATGCAACTCCAACACCATCTCAACTCCCTGGGGAGCATGCCACTCCAACACCATCTCAACTCCCTGGGGAGCATGCCACCCCAACACCATCTCAACTCCCTGGGGAGCATGCAACTCCAACACCATCTCAACTCCCTGGGGAGCATGCAACTCCAACACCATCTCAACTCCCTGGGGAGCATGCCACTCCAACACCATCTCAACTCCCTGGGGAGCATGCAACTCCAACACCATCTCAACTCCCTGGGGAGCATGCCACTCCAACACCATCTCAACTCCCTGGGGAGCATGCAACTCCAACACCATCTCAACTCCCTGGGGAGCATGCAACTCCAACACCATCTCAACTCCCTGGGGAGCATGCAACTCCAACACCATCTCAACTCCCTGGGGAGCATACTACTCCAACACCATCTCAACTCCCTGGGGAGCATGCCACTCCAACACCATCTCAACTCCCTGGGGAGCATGCAACTCCAACACCATCTCAACTCCCTGGGGAGCATGCAACTCCAACACCATCTCAACTCCCTGGGGAGCATGCAACTCCAACACCATCTCAACTCCCTGGGGAGCATGCAACTCCAATACCATCTCAACTCCCTGGGGAGCATGCAACTCCAACACCATCTCAACTCCCTGGGGAGCATGCCACTCCAACACCATCTCAACTCCCTGGGGAGCATGCAACTCCAACACCATCTCAACTCCCTGGGGAGCATGCAACTCCATTACCATCTCAATTCCCTGGGGAGCATGCAAGCAGGCTGCACTCCAACACCATCTCAACTCCCTGGGAAGCATGCAAGCAGGCTGTTGAATGAACGCGCCAAAGTCAGCTTTAGCAGTTTTTCATCTCAGCCCTAACAGGTACCCCTTTTACTCCTGAGTGGGGAGAAGCAATGCGAATAAAGCACCTTGCTCAGGGATGCAACTCCATGATCTGTGCAGCTTTGAATGCCACACCCACTGGCCGCAAGCAACTGCAGGCAAGCGCTCCGAGCACTCGGCCACAGAGCTCCACAGCGCTGGGCTGCTTGAGCACATCCAGAACACCCACCAGCCAGGTAGCTAGACAGTACAGATGGCATTGAGCACCTCTGACCATAGGTTGTACTTGGTACCATTCAATTACAACCCATGCTGCATACACCCATGCTGCATACACCCATGCTGCATACACCCATGCAGCATTCACCCATGCTGCATACACCCATGCTGCATACACCCACGCTGCATACACCCACGCTGCATACACCCACGCTGCATACACCCACGCTGCATACACCCACGCTGCATACACCCACGCTGCATACACCCACGCTGCATACACCCATGCAGCATTCACCCATGGTGCATACACCCATGCTGCATACACCCATGCTGCATACACCCATGCTGCATATACCCATGCTGCATACACCCATGCTGCATACACCCACGTTGCATACACCCAAGCTGCATACACCCATGCTGCATACACCCACGTTGCATACACCCATGCTGCATACACCCATGCTGCATACACCCACGTTGCATACACCTATGCTGCATACACCCATGCTGCATACACCCATGCTGCATACACCCATGCTGCATACACCCATGCTGCATACACCCATGGTGCATACACCCATGCTGCATACACCCATGCTGCATACACCCATGCTGCATACACCCATGCTGCATACACCCATGCAGCATACACCCATGCAGCATACACCCATGGTGCATACACCCATGCTGCTTACACCCACGTTGCATACACCCATGGTGCATACACCCATGCTGCATACACCCATGCTGCATACACCCATGCTGCATACACCCATGCTGCATACACCCATGCTGCATACACCCATGCTGCATACACCCATGCTGCATACACCCATGGTGCATACACCCATGCAGCATACACCCATGCAGCATACACCCATGCTGCATACACCCACGCTGCATACACCCATGCTGCATACACCCATGCTGCATACACCCATGCTGCATACACCCATGGCGCATACACCCATGCAGCATACACCCATGCAGCATACACCCATGCTGCATACACCCACGCTGCATACACCCATGGTGCATACACCCATGCTGCTTACACCCACGTTGCATACACCTATGCTGCATACACCCACGCTGCATACACCCACCATGCATACACCCATGCTGCATACACCCACGCTGCAAACACCCACACTGCATACACCCACGTTGCATACATCCACGTTGCATACACCCACGCTGCATACCTGACTGAATCCAGTTGTGACCATCTGGTCCTTATCTCCAAGCCACATGACTCGAGATTCCTTCACATTCTGATGACCTTTCCCCTCCTGGAATAAACATCAGAAACTGATCTTATATGTTGGTATCAAGAGCTTAAAGAAAGACTATTACTTTACAATAAATCACTTTAAGTAACATATGCAAGAAAATTATTTGATTTATCAGTAACCTGAATGATTGTGAGAAAGAGTTTTTTAAATTTATATCAAGGAGTACATGAATTAATTTTTTCTATTATATAAGGTGAATGAATTGATTGCAGTTTATACTTATTTCTGTGACAAAACGTTCATCAATGGACTTAAGATTGCAAATGGTCAAAGCTTGCTACAGTTCTGCTGTCACTGACAGCCAAATTCCTCACCTGGGCCATTTTCCCAGCTCTCGGGTCAAATGTCCTGAGTTTTTTGTCCCTGCAAGTTGTGGCCAATATGGTCCCGTTGCCATGCCAACTTACGCTTTGCACCTGGTCTTTGTGAACATCTGAGGCTGTCACAGAAGATACAGAGGTTGGTACTGAATGAATTCATCACAAAAAAAATTTCAACCCGATTACTAAACTATTTGGCAAATATTTTTAGCACAGTCTCAAACTACTTTCCAAAATAATGTTTTGCAACATGATCATGATCATGATCATGATCATCATCATCATCATCATCATCATCATCATCATTATTATCAACATCACTTGGATAGTGCTGGTTTCAACTCCTACAGTTGCTCACAGCACACACTTATCAAGAGTCACTTGTGGCATTTGGCAAAGAGATGCGTTTTTAGATCTTGTCTAAATGCATCCAGCTTTAAGTTTGAGCATGATTGGAGTTTGACAGGAAGGGCATTCCAGACATGAGACCCAGCATAGGAAAATGCCTTCTGTCCAAATCTGCACTTGGTTGCTTTCTGCTCTTTCACTAGTTTCAGCAGGAAAGCTGAAAAAGACCATAGAGACCTGGCAACAAGATCTGTGCAAAAAATACTGGTGCCAACAGTCCTAAAAGAGTACAGTTGGTTATACATTGTATGACCCAGTTTTCTGTCATGCCTTATTGGCTTCAACTTTGCCAATGCTGCTGTTGTTTGTGCTATCCTGGACAGTATCTCTGGTTTGGACCCTTCATCAGTCACAATAGATCCCAGGTATTTGAAGTTGTTCACAGCTTCCAGTTTTTGGCCCTTCACTTTGATTTCCATTTTGAAGCCCTGAGGATTGTTTGTCATCACCTTGGTCTTCTCGGCACTGATCTCCATGCCATATGCCTGTGAGTGTGAGGTCTTGTCCAGGTGCTCGACAAGACTAGTCAGCTCCTCTTCACTTCCTGCTAATCCATCAATGTCATCAGCAAAACATAAGTTGGTGATCTTTCTACCACAGATGCTGATTGATCCTTCGTGGTCTGCTAGGGCATCAATCATTATCCTTTCAAGGAAGAGGTTGAAGAGTGTGGGGGAGAGTAGACAGCCCTGTCTGACTCCAACCATTGTCCTGAACCATTCGCCTGTGGTACCATTGAACAGGACTGCGCTGGTTGCTCTGTCATAAAGATGTTCGACTACTTTGATGATCTTGGAGCTGATGTTATAGCTTCTCATTGTGGCCCACAGCGCAGCATGCCAGACTCTGTCAAACGCTTTCTTAAAGGCTTTAAAGACATGGTACAGATCTTGTTGGTGTTGTAGATGTTTCTCACACAGGACTCTCAGATTGAAGATGTGTTCGGTGGTGCTCCTACCTGGTCTGAAACCTGCCTGCTCTTCAGCAATGATTTTCTCTGCCCGAGGTTTTAATCTGTTCAGCAGTACTTTCAGCATGACCTTGCTGGGATGGCTGATGAGGCTGTTCGTGCGGTAGTTCTGGCACATTTGCAGCTTGCCTTTCTTGGGCAATGTAATCACTAGGGACTGTGTCCATGGGGTTGACCAATCTCCCGTCTGCCAGATCTTATTGCAGATCTTTGTGAGAGCATCGATCATTGCGTCGCCTCCTGCCTGGATGAGTTCCCCTGGAATGTTGTCAACCCCAGCTGACTTCCCTTTCTTGAGGGACTTAATCGCTGTCTCCACCTCTTCTTGAAGAATTGAGTAGTTGTCCTCCTCGGTAGTCTAAGGACAGTTCAGTACTTTAGGATCTCCTCTGGTGTCATAGTTGTACAGCTCAGAGCAGTAATCAGTCCAGCGTTTCATGATTTTGGCGTTCTTCTGTGAGACAAATCCCTCTATTGTCTTGTATGGTGTTGACCCGCCCTTGTTTGGTCGCTGTAAGGTCTTTGACTATCTGGTATGCTTTCTTGGTGTTATTCTTCTGGAGGTTCTCAACTGCATCGCATTGCTGTTCGATCCTCTCCTCCTTGGCACTCTTCATGGCCTTCTTGACCCTGTTGTTGGCCTCTCTGTACTTACTTGCTCCATCTGCTGTACCCTTCTTTTTCTTCAGTTCCCTTCTCTCAACGCACATGTTCAAAATGTCTGCATTGACACATGGTTTCTTTGTTGGGTGGTGTTTTCCTAATAACTGCCCGGCTGTCTCTATCACTGCCTCATTGAAGATTTTGGTCACTGTGTCGAGGCCCTCTTCGTCACCCAGAACTAAAAATTTCCCTCCAATCATCGCTTTGAAGGACTTATCAACCTCAGGGTCTTTCAACCTTTCAAGGTCAAATCTAAGCCTTTCTGCTTGCTGATTTCTTTTAGGTTCAGGCGGAAGTTCATCATCAGCAAGTCGTGGTCGCTTCCTATGTCTGGTCCTGGAAAGCTTCGTGTCTTTGCGATGTTAATGCTGGACTTGAAGCGTTTCTTTACTAAGATGTAATCAAGTTGACTGTGGTGCTGTCCATTTGGGTATATCACTCTCGTGTATATCAGAAATATCACTCTCGTGTCGAAGATCAGGCTCATGTGCACGCTGGCCATCTCCGTATTCTTGTATGCATGCGAGTCCTGGACACTCACATCTGAACTACAGAGACGGATACAAGCCCTGGAAATGAGATGCTAACGCAAGATTCTGAACATCTCATTTAAAGACCATGTCACGAATGAAGAAGTCAGCAACAGGATCAGGAGAGCATTTGGACAGCACAAAGACCTGCTCTCAATCGTGAAAAGCAGAAAGCTGAAGTGGTACGGTCACTTGTCAAGAGGCAGTGGGCTGGCCAAGACCATCCTGCAAGGTACCTTACCAGGTGGAAGAAGGAGAGGCAGGCAGAGAAAGAGGTGGAAAGACAACATCAAAGAGTGGACAGGCTTGACCCTTGCTGACTCACAGCGAGCCACAGAGGGTAGAGATCGATGGAGGAAGACTGTCCGAAAGTCATCAGTGGTGCCTCAACAACCCATCTCAGGGTTAAGAGACTGAACTG
>JAWQFJ010025875.1:0-7500 GCA_034096865.1 Theodoxus fluviatilis | reverse complement strand
CAGTATCAGGTACATACAACATAGCATCCGCCAATCTTGTAGCAATATTGACGTGGTTAATTTTTTCTTCCATTTTCAGTGCGCATCCAAACGTAAAGACAGATACAAGTACAGGATCATGAGGATGTCGCAAAGCTTGAAACTGGTGATGACTGTCAGGAATGCCATCGGTATACAGAGTCTGGCGTGCCGACCTTTGTCTTCCAAATCTGGACTGCCCGTGCTGACGCTGTACACTAAGCATCCCTGCCCACTTTGTGATGATGCCAAGGAAGTCATCAAGCCACTGCAAGACAATGTGTGTGTGTGTGTGTGTGTGTGTGTGTGTGTGTGTGTGTGTGTGTGTGTGTGTGTGTGTACGTGTGTGTGTGTGTGCATGTAGGGGTTTGTGTGTGCATATGTTTGTGTGTATGTGTGTGTTAGTGTGTGTGCATGTAGGGGTCGGTGTGTGTGTGTGCATTTGTGTGTATGTGTGTGTGAGCACTCATGCATGCACATGCCTGCATGTGTGTGTGTGTGTGTGTGCGTGCGTGTGTGTGTGTGTGTTGTTTGCATTGAGTCTCTGGCAAAAATAATTTGCTGACTTTTATATATGCTTGATTTTTGTTTTTGATGTAGACAGTTATACTTGTCAATCAAAACAAATTTTCTTTCTTTAAAAAAATTGTCTTTCACATACTATAATTCTAGCTGACTGTAAGCAAATATCCCATGAGTGGTTAATATGATTGCTGACTAAACTATGCTGCATTTTAAGTCCTCTAAATCTAATATATGTACATACAGATGGTTGAAAAGTTCTTCTATACTACAAAACTTTTATTTTCTCTTTTAATCTCTAGTAAAAAGGTTCTGTAGTAGAGCTGCCAGCTTCTGTTGAGTGGAGTATTTCATACATGTAATTTCTATATATATATGCATTTTATCATATTGTAAGATGTGCTCAAAGCACTGTCTTCTCTGTTCCAGTTCCAACTGGAGGAGGTGGATATTACAAAACCAGAAAATGCCGAGTGGTTCAAGAAATATAGATATGAAATCCCAGTTTTCCACTTTAACGGCAAATTTCTCATGAAGAATCATGCCAGTTTTGAGCTGTTGTGGAAAGCACTACAGGACTTTCACCAAAGCAGTAAACTGTAGCATTATGATAATTATCTGCTAAATTGTTGAATGATTCATCGGAGAGACTGCAAGTCTTGATTCTACATGGCTAGTACTTTGCTGTTTGAAAGGAGACTGAAAATCTTGATAGCTTTCTCAGACAAAAGAGCAAAGCCCCAAGGCAAAACTCAAGCAGAAAAAGGTGTCCATTACTTGCCTTTTTGTGTAGGGTGTGGTGACTTTAACTCACAGAAATATTTGCAATAAGAAGTTTTGAAAGAAAAATGTATTGAGTGAAAGATGATGACTGAAATGTTAAGGCCCATCAGCCTCTGTAGGCTATGTAAGGCCATTTATCACAAAAGTCACTTGAGCTGACTTGAGTAAGAGTAAGTTATGCATGTCCATGTTACTAACTTATTTGCCTTTTGTGAATCTCACAGAGAGGCTGTGGGTCTGTTCTTACCTCGAACTGACAGTGGGACTTAGACAAAATATGATGGTGCTGGCTTGACAGGGTGGGCTTTCCTCTGTCTAATACTTGTCATAGACAAAATCTGATGGTGCTGGCTTGTCAGGGTGGCCTTTCCTCTGTCTAATACTTGTCATAGACAAACTCTGATGGTGCTGGCTTGACAGGGTCGGCTTTCCTCTGTCTAATACTTGTCATAGACAAACTCTGATGGTGCTGGCTTGACAGGGTCGGCTTTCCTCTGTCTAATACTTGTCATAGACAAACTCTGATGGTGCTGGCTTGACAGGGTCGGCTTTCCTCTGTCTAATACTTGTCATAGACAAAATCTGATGGTGCTGGCTTGTCAGGGTGGGCTTTCCTCTGTCTAATACTTGTCATAGACAAAATCTGATGGTGCTGGCTTGTCAGGGTGGGCTTTCCTCTGTCTAATACTTGTCATAGACAAAATCTGATGGTGCTGGCTTGTCAGGGTGGGCTTTCCTCTGTCTAATACTTGTCATAGACAAACTCTGATGGTGCTGGCTTGTCAGGGTGGGCTTTCCTCTGTCTAATACTTGTCATAGACAAACTCTGATGGTGCTGGCTTGTCAGGGTGGGCTTTCCTCTGTCTAATACTTGTCATAGACAAACTCTGATGGTGCTGGCTTGTCAGGGTGGGCTTTCCTCTGTCTAATACTTGTCATAGACAAAATCTGATGGTGCTGGCTTGTCAGGGTGGGCTTTCCTCTGTCTAATACTTGTCATAGACAAACTCTGATGGTGCTGGCTTGTCAGGGTGGGCTTTCCTCTGTCTAATACTTGTCATAGACAAAATCTGATGGTGCTGGCTTGTCAGGGTGGGCTTGTCTAATACTTGTCATAGACAAACTCTGATGGTGCTGGCTTGACAGGGTCGGCTTTCCTCTGTCTAATACTTGTCATAGACAAACTCTGATGGTGCTGGCTTGACAGGGTCGGCTTTCCTCTGTCTAATACTTGTCATAGACAAAATCTGATGGTGCTGGCTTGTCAGGGTGGGCTTTCCTCTGTCTAATACTTGTCATAGACAAAATCTGATGGTGCTGGCTTGTCAGGGTGGGCTTTCCTCTGTCTAATACTTGTCATAGACAAACTCTGATGGTGCTGGCTTGACAGGGTCGGCTTTCCTCTGTCTAATACTTGTCATAGACAAAATCTGATGGTGCTGGCTTGTCAGGGTGGGCTTTCCTCTGTCTAATACTTGTCATAGACAAACTCTGATGGTGCTGGCTTGTCAGGGTAGGCTTTCCTCTGTCTAATACTTGTCATAGACAAACTCTGATGGTGCTGGCTTGTCAGGGTGGGCTTTCCTCTGTCTAATACTTGTCATAGACAAACTCTGATGGTGCTGGCTTGACAGGGTGGGCTTTCCTCTGTCTAATACTTGTCATAGACAAACTCTGATGGTGCTGGCTTGACAGGGTCGGCTTTCCTCTGTCTAATACTTGTCATAGACAAACTCTGATGGTGCTGGCTTGACAGGGTCGGCTTTCCTCTGTCTAATACTTGTCATAGACAAAATCTGATGGTGCTGGCTTGTCAGGGTGGGCTTTCCTCTGTCTAATACTTGTCATAGACAAAATCTGATGGTGCTGGCTTGTCAGGGTGGGCTTTCCTCTGTCTAATACTTGTCATAGACAAACTCTGATGGTGCTGGCTTGACAGGGTGGGCTTTCCTCTGTCTAATACTTGTCATAGACAAAGTCTGATGGTGCTGGCTTGTCAGGGTGGGCTTTCCTCTGTCTAATACTTGTCATAGACAAAATCTGATGGTGCTGGCTTGTCAGGGTGGGCTTGTCTAATACTTGTCATAGACAAACTCTGATGGTGCTGGCTTGACAGGGTGGGCTTTCCTCTGTCTAATACTTGTCAGAATTCTGCAAGGAGCTGCTGGCTGCATATGCATGAGAGTGAATCTATAGATACATGATAGATCACTTGGTCCAATGGTCAGATAGTTAAGCATAACGTAATTCCAGACTTGGTGTGGATCTGTGTGTGTGTGAGTGTGTGTGTGTGTGTGTGTGTGTGTGTGTGTGTGTGTGTGTGTGTGTGTGTGTGATTGTGTGTGTGTTCATGTGTGTGTGTGTGTGTGTGTGTGTGAGAGAGAGAGAGAGAGAGAGAGAGAGAGAGAGAGAGATTGAGAGAGAGAGAGAGAGAGAGAGAAAGTGAAGAAAGAACTTTGTGAAAAACAAGTTTTAATTCATTGAAAGATATAACAACAACTGTATTTATGAAATATTCAATCACAAGCACAATGCAAAGATTAAAAACTTGTAAGAATTTTGAACTACTTTATTTCAATAATAGCTATGGAATGCATGGATAGAAATGATATTTGACTAAGCTCTGCTTAAGCATAACAAAGACATTCTCTAGTGTGTAGTAAGTGCTTTGGCATATTATTCCTGCTATGTTAAGGTATGATTATTACCAAGAAATACTTTGATAAAAATGTTGTTGGAATAATGACCTTGTTATGATCTTTTCTGTTGAAGGCATTGCTGACAAATGAGTTATTTATCTGAATAATCTGTAATGAAAGACTCTGAATTGAGAAACCTCTGAGATTATATACATGTATGCCAACAATGTTTCAAGTGAGTGCTTTGTGTTTAGAAATAATCTCAACAAAAATCTATCACAGATTTGATTTTCAATACACACAATAAGAACACATGCACACACACACACACATACACACATATATGCACAAATATCATACACAAGCATGCACATGCACACATTCAAACTCGCTAGCTTTCTAGCACGCACACCAATTATATGTGAATATTTTCTGCAACTATTGTTCAGTTTTTTTTTAATATGCAGTATTCATTTGCAATATTGCCATGTCTCAAGGCTTGAAAAATAGCACACTAAAAAAGTCGCCCATTTTGGCGATAAGGCAGTTGCTGCGAAACATCTGAAGTATGTAAACTTATGCTGGAGTGTCACCAAAAGCTCGGCTTTAGTACACTCTCATAAGTAATCATAATTTTGATTACCTCTACAGTAGTTGTGCGTACTTTACTTGGGCAAGCCTTCAGGAAGCAGAAAAGTCTTCATGGGAGGAAAAAAAGTAAAGGATTTTCATGTAATGTATATGGCATTCATGCTAAATTTGAATAATATAAATACGTGTTCGATCTTGAACATTTCTACAGAACTAATGTACATGAGGGAATTTCATAGGTATTTCAAATACCATGCATTTCACAGACATCTCTGGTATTATTTTGGATAGGCAATGCAAGAATACCCATTCATTCTCATTTATAGCAGTAACTTTTTCATTGTTGCTGATGCGAGAAATTTTACTGTTGTGTTTGTCATGATCAATGCTTCAAACAGTAGTTCAAACATTTGAAAATAAGTGCTTGCATTTATCTCAGATGAAAATATATCTTTGATCAATAAAAGAAATTGGGGGGGGGGGTTATACACTTTTTAACCTGTCTTGTGCTTGCTTTGCTATTATCATTAGCAGTTTGTTCACAATCCTGTAAACCCAAGAAAAAGGGATGTTCTTGAGAAACAGAGATGAGATGAAAAAAATACACTTCACTCATCTTCAGCCTGCCTATACATTAATGGGAAAGATTCCTGATTTGAGCACCCACCAAACAACTTTGCATTATTATAAAATGATTGCTTCTCCCATAGATTCTTATGATCAGAAAGGAAACCATCTAGACTGGTGTTTCTTCCCATAGGCTGAAACTGGGTGTTTGGTGCCTGCATGATTCACATCACAGAAAGATGATGTAATGGGCCTTACAGATGGCATGGAAGTAAGAACTACTGTATTCTGATTATCACTGGGGAAGGTTTGGTTTAAGCAGTCAAAGAGACAATATAAGGACCATCACTATGATGTTTTCGTGTAACTGAGACAGCTTACTAGACAGAAGTTTCCTTTATCAGGCTCAACTGTGGGCTCTCCACACTTTCACTGCAGGAAGGCTTGGAGCACATCTGCAGTCGTATCCTTGACCACAGGGAGGCAGAGGAGGACCCAGTCTGGGGAAAGCTTGTCAGGGAGCAGGCAGTGGCAGGGGACAAGTCTGGCCTGTTGCCCTGAACCTCTTGCTCCATCAGCATTCCTGCAGAGGATGACACTCGCACCTTGCATGCAGAGAGGTCAGACTTCCTGTCAAGAAAGGGGGATCCAACCATGGAGTCCTGGTCAGGACTGCTATATGCTGTCATGAAGGAACCTGATGAATTGGACACCTGAGATGGACTTCGACCCACAGGGATGTCTCCTGTTTCCAGTGGGAGCGATGGTTCAGGCTCTGAAGCAAAGATCTGGAGGCAGCACTTAATGGTTTGATTGGATGCCTCCTTGCTCTCAAGAGAAGTGGACAGATCTGGTGAAGATGTATTCCATTCATGCTGCACCAAAGGGAATCTGTTAGAGAAGGACAGATGGTCTCCATTTTGGTTGCAGAGGATTTGAGGTTGAGGTGGGCTCTGACTTTGGTGCTGATTTGCACCAGGCATAAATGGTGGCGAAGTGAGGGGTCGGAAGGACAGCAACATGACATTCTGTCGGGATGTGTTGCTGGTGGCGAAACTAGGATTCAGGTAGGACGTATGCAGGCTGGTGCTGAGAGAGTGGTTGTGTGAGGTGTTGCTTGAGTTGGAAGGTTCCAGAATGGCACTGGTGGAAAAGCTGGTCTGGCCCACTACAGGGGACAGATACATAATCTTGACTATCTGGTTCTCCTTCTGCCAGTCTCTGCACACCTGGTAGTGGTGACGAACTGCCACCTGAAACAGAGCAGAGCCAGTTGACATGGATGATTTCTTGATTCCTTGGAGCAAAGTTATGTCCCAGGTCTGTGACCTGGAGCAAAACATGATCTTTTTAGCTTTACTTCAGGGAGGCAGTAATTATGTATGCATTTGCATGGACTTTAGATATTCTCCAGCACAACATGTTAGCCTGCACAAAGAGTTGCTGGCAATGTGTAGACTTTGATGGAATTGGGTATTGATCAGATGAAGGTCCCCCTGTGGGTTCGGGGTAAGAATTGACCCACCGCGTCTCCCTACATGATTCGTGAGAGGCGAATAACTAGGGACACCGTGACTTGATTTGCGTTTACTCTAAGCTGTTCTATTGATGTTCGTGCTTACTGGCCTTACATAGCCTACAAAGGCTGATAGGCCGTAAAACACCATCAATCCAATCCAATCCAATCAGATGAAGGAAGCTTTTTACATGTTTGCAAAATGCACAAAGACTTGTGTAAGTGCTCAGTGCTCTGTAGTATGAAAATCTGGTGCCAAAAGTAAAGAATACCCACTGTTCAAAAGAATACTTAGGAAAACTTGTACTGTTCATTAGATGGACAATCACAGCTATGCTATTTGCTGTTTTTGTTGTGGGGTTGTTTGGGTTGTGCCAATAACTGTCAAACACAAAAAGCTGTATGTATTAGTTTTCCAAGAGTACCAATCTCAGACCATGTAGGCATGCTCAAGGCATTCCATAGAAGGTCACTGTCTGAAAATAATCATTTAGGCCTGACACTCAGTAGAAAGGGGCCTAAGAAGAAGTGAAATAAGAGAAAGAAGAGGAGAGGGAGGAGAGAGGAAAAGGAGAAAAGGTACTTACAAAGCACCAGGTGAGGTAGACAATGGTGAGGCAGGTAATGAGGCTGACCAGTCCAGGCACTTCCCATCTAGAGCTAATCTGGGAGTAATGATTGACACCCATCAAGCACAGGAAGATGCTCATGATAGTCAGGGGAGTCAGCACCGCAAAGCACACCATGTCACAGATGAGGTTCCGTCGGTCCTCCCTTGTCGGTGGTTGGTGGAAAAACTGAAGAGAAAATATGGGAATATTACTGAGTTTTGCAAATCGTCCTGCAGTGTCTTATGTATAGTTA
>JAWQFJ010025874.1:20000-21815 GCA_034096865.1 Theodoxus fluviatilis | reverse complement strand
CTGCCTCCAGTCCTGCCTCCAGTCCTGCCTCCAGTCTTGACTCCAGTCCTGTCTCCAGTCCTGCCTCCAGTCCTGCCTCCAGTCTTGCCTCCAGTCCTGCATCCAGTCTTGACTCCAGTCCTGCCTCCAGTCTTGCCTCCAGTCCTGCCTCCAGTCTTGCCTCCAGTTTTGCCTCTAGTCTTGCCTCCAGTCCTGCCACCAGTCTTGCCTCCAGTCCTGCCTCCAGTCTTGACTCCAGTCCTGCCTCCACTCTTGCCTCTAGTCTTGTCTCCAGTCCTACCTCCACTCCTGCCTCCAGTCCTGCCTCCAGTCCTGCCTCCAGTCTTGACTCCAGTCCTGCCTCCAGTCTTGCCTCCAGTCCTGCCTCCAGTCTTGCCTCCAGTCCTGCCTCCAGTCTTGACTCCAGTCCTGCCTCCAGTCTTGCCTCCAGTCCTGCCTCCAGTCCTGCCTCCAGTCTTGCCTCCAGTCCTGCCACCAGTCCTGCCTCCAGTCCTGCCTCCAGTCCTGCCTCCAGTCCTGCCTCCAGTCTTGCCTCCAGTTTTGCCTCTAGTCTTGCCTCCAGTCCTGCCTTCAGTCTTGACTCCAGTCCTGCCTCCAGTCTTGCCTCCAGTCCTGCCTCCAGTCTTGCCTCCAGTCCTGCCTCCAGTCCTGCCTCCAGTCCTGCCTCCAGTCCTGCCTCCAGTCTTGACTCCAGCCCTGTCTCCAGTCCTGCCTCCAGTCCTGCCTCCAGTCTTGACTCCAGTCCTGTCTCCAGTCCTGCCTCCAGTCCTGCCTCCAGTCCTGCCTCCAGTCTTGACTCCAGTCCTGCCTCCAGTCTTGCCTCCAGTCCTGCCTCCAGTCTTGCCTCCAGTCCTGCCTCCAGTCTTGCCTCCAGTCCTGCCTCCAGTCTTGCCTCCAGTCCTGCCTCCAGTCTTGCCTTCCTAATTGCTTTCATTCTAGTCTTTGGATAAAGAAAAAAGTTCCAGGATATGGTGCCCTGGCAGTACTCCCCATAGATTTTTCTTCACGCCTGTTACTATGGCAACGAAATCAAGAAATGTAGTTCCTCTATCAACTCTTCCTCGGTCAGAACCGTATCGCAGAGCAATATGTATAAAAGAAACTGACATGTCTGGAACCAGTTCATTTAACATTTCTATAAAAAGAAATAACGACAGAAGTTACGCGTTAGCGGAACTAAGCACAGATCTGAATATGTGTTCAAGCTGTCTCCTGCAAGGAAAACTTCATCGTGGCTTCTCAGTCTGTATGTTTTGTGGCCGCCCTCAGTAAAGTATCCAGTTTGAACGTTCACGGCACGTCACAGTAGAGAACAGTGGAGTTGTGTGCGGTTTCTGTTGTAGGCGTGCAAAAGGATTACTGTCAGCTAATGTCAAGCTTCCCCCATTTTGTTTTTACATTTGAGGTCGTAGCTTCTTCAAACACTGCCCTTTCTTCCGATATAAATTCGATTGTTTTCAAGGAAAATAAGTATGCATTACTCACTCGAAGCGGTGTTTACCGCAATCATGGTTGACAACTGTGGTACGGCACTCTTGCCCGAGTCAAGAATGTCAACTGAATCGCTTACAACTGGACGCATTGAAGAATATCATGCCTGAGTCAAGAATTTCCACTGAATCTCTTACAACTGGACGCATTGAAGAATATCATGCCTGAGTCAAGAATTTCCACTGAATCTCTTACAACTGGACGCATTGAAGAATATCATGCCTGAGTCAAGAATTTCCACTGAGTCGCTTACAACTGGACGCATTGAAGAATATCATGCCTGAGTCAAGAATTTCCACTGAATCGCTTACAACTGGACGCATT
>JAWQFJ010025874.1:0-7500 GCA_034096865.1 Theodoxus fluviatilis | reverse complement strand
GAGGATGATACTGATGTTCCTGCTGCTCCTTCTTCTGATGGTGACGATAATGTTGCAGTTCGTGATGTAATGATGGTGATGCTATGGTGATGGTGATAAAGACAATAATAAATCTGGCTCCTTTTTTATAGGATGAAAATGGTGATGCTGTGAATATTAATGATGACAAATGTGTGACTTGTTTTGTTTGCCTTAATATTTGTGAGATAGACTGGTGATGGTGGTGAGTGTGATAATGATGGTGATGGTCCCAATGATGCAGAAATGTAGTAAATATAATGACGATGTTGAATATAACAAGAATGATGATGTTGCTGTTGGTGTTGCTTTGGTGTGATTGTGGGGAGGCTACTTAAAATGACAAATATGTGACTTGCCATGGTTAATGCCAAATGTGATTAATGATGTTTGCTTTAATGACAATGAATTGTAGTGAGGATACTTATGATAATGATGATTATTAATATGTGACCTATCATAAATCATGTTGATGAGGGATGTAACAACAGTGATAATGATAGTTGTGCTGATGGTAATGCTGATATTGCTGCTGCTGTTGCTCCTGAATGTTGGTGGTGTTTGTGTTGCACTGAAAGCTTGCTATGTTGCTGATAATGCTTATGTTGTGGGAAATAACAAATTATGTATTGCTTATTCAAGCATACAGTATTGGTCAATGTTATTCATTAATAAAGTCCTTTTGATGTGCAATAAGCTGATTAATAAATTGAAGATGAAGCACATTCTGGTTGTCATGTCTTTTTCCATCAGCATGTTGGAGTTTTTTGTGCAGTGTGATAATGCTGCCTTACATTTGCAATGATAAATATGCTGCTTAACACTATCAGCCTCATACATTGATAACAACAAAGAGATAAAGACAGGGAACAGTGCAATTTCAAGAAAGCCACACCCAAGGGATGACAGTTAAATGACTTCCATAGGGATGTTGAGGTGGCATGGATGTTGCTTGTTCTTACCTGTGTGCTACTTCTGTCAACACATGGAGAGACGAGTAAAGCACAGGATGAAAAAACAGAAACTATCCAGAATTTAAAAATACAAGAGGCAAAGTGAAAAGAACACTTGGACAAAAAGAGAATGTAAGATGGATTCTGCCAAGACATCTGCTGTGGACCAGTCAGCTCCACTCAAGGCATCCTTTTTGTTGCATCATCCGAGTTATAAAGGGAACTTATTATTTTGATGCTGTACACTAATCTGCATTCTCTTTTAAATCCCACCAAACACATAATAGATTAGGAGTTTATGCAGTGATAAGTAATATTTATTTGACTGTATCCGTGTCATGACAGTAGGAAACATGAACTCTAGTGACAGAGCGTGAAACGTGCGCAGAGCTCGAGCTGCGGTCATGCATGAGCATTACTCCTTATTCACCTGGCGGGAAAGGATGTTGCTCTCATCAGTCTTGACGAAGTGCTCAAACTGATTGGACGTGTTTTATGTCTGCCAGGTAATTATCTATATTTTATCATTTGTATGAGGGAAAATGGAAGGATTTATAACGGAAGAATAACGTGAAATAAGTATTGTATTATTCTTATATTATTATTATTATTGTTTGTAGTAAACTTGTGGTTGATGATGTGGTATCGGAATGTCGATGAGTTATGATGAAAGAACACCGACTGCATGAAGGAACTAGTGAATCTTGTCGTTTATGATTTGTGTATAGGAACGTCGATGATTCATGATGAAATAACTTGGCAATCGTATAACCGTGTTTTGGAATAAAATAGAGTCTTGACGAAGTGCTCAAACTGATTGGACGTGTTTTATGTCTGCCAGCCTGACAGTGGGTTACATTTTGGGGGCTCGTCCGATTGCCCTGCACCAAGATGGAGGACAAGCAGATAACAGCCCTGGCCGATGCGTGCCGTGCGCCACAGCACATGAAGATTGCCGTCGCTACCTTGATGGCGATCGCCGACGCCGCTACTCTCAGCGACCACGAACTGACGGCGGCGCTCACAGAGGGCATCATGAAGCTGACCGACGAAACCACCCTAACTCGAGTACTCAAACTACTGTCGGCAGACAAGAAGGACAAGAAAACTTCTCCTAGACAAGACAAGCCAACGTCGGTGACAGTCCGTCAGGAACTGAAAATCGCATTCAGCAACTACAACAGTATCAAGAGACAGATCGAGTCAGCAAGTCAGCGAGGCTATTCAGACGCCGAAATAAGAGAAGCACTGGTCAGCGCGATGCCGGTGAATCTGCCAATGAGAAACTACTTGGAGGTAGCTACACTCGACCTGCGTGAAACCTGCCGCTTGATCCAGCAACACTTCAAGGAGCCATCAGCGACGGAACTTTTTGCCACCCTAACTAATGCTTCACAGGCGGCGGACGAGAACGCTACCACATTCATGATGAGATTGATGGATAAGAGAGAGCGGATCAAGCTGGCGGCGAAACAGTCTAAGGAAGCCAGCTACCCTGACACGCTGATCGACGCCACCTATCGCAAGGCTCTCGCCACGGGGCTGGATGATGTCGAACTAAGAATCACAGTCAAACATCTCATGGAACGGAATGCTACCGACGATGAGATCATGGCCGAAGTCAACAAGATGATGGCGTCGTTACAGGAGAGAACAACGCACTGCGACGCACTTAAGGCACAACAGCAGCATGGCGCCGTTGACCAGACAGAACAGAAGAAACGAAGGCGGTCAGAGGAGACGGCAGCACTTCTAGAACATCTCTACACGAAAGTCGAAGTGCTAGAAGCTCAGCTTAAGGCTAAGTCAAGCCTGGGGGCCAGTCGGGCAAGCCAAGACAAGTACAAGTGTGAAAACTGCAAGCGCTACAAGAGGCAACGCTGCACTCATTGCTGGCGCTGTGGCAGCGACGGCCACCTGCAACGAAACTGCCCACGATCACGCCAGGAGCAGCAGGGAAACGAGAACGGGTCCCGTTAAGTAGGGCGACGGGGACCAAGGAGGAGGAAGACCCTGCAGAGACGGTAGCCTTCATCACACTATCAAGCATCTCCGCACAACAGAACGAGGAGAACAGGGAGAAGATAGTGAAACTAATAGGAGCACGATGCTTAGTACGAGGAAAAATCAACGGCGTTGCCAGTGACTTGCTTTGGGACACGGGAGCACAGGTGAGCCTGGTTTCCCAGAGATGGCTGAACAGTAACACTCGCAGAGTCCAAGTGAGGTCCCTGGAAGAGTGGGGCGAACAAGGCAAGCATCTCAACGTGTCGTCAGCCAGTGGAACGAACATTCCCATGCTTGGGTGGGCCTCGCTACGAGTGACACTGAGAACCAAGGATGTTGTTGTTCCTTTCCTGGTCACGGGCATGCACAGCGTCACCACACCCATTCTTGGCTACAACGCCATCGCGCCGCTGATGGAAGATGCATCACCGGAACTCCTGCACAAGGTCTTTCCTAATCTGCCATCAAGAGTGATGTGCCTGGTTGCACACTTGACTCAGACGAAAGAATCGGAGACGCGAAGACAGTCTCAAGAGAGCTGGGACCCCGAAGTGGATCTCAGCGACGCTCCGTTGAGTCAGGAACAGAAATGCCGCGTACACAAACTACTGAGGGAGGAGTGCGACGCGTTTATGAAGGACGACGACGACGTGGGGTGCGTCGAGGAGCTGGAACTTGACGTCAACCTGAAAGACAACACCCCGGTCCAGCGATCGTACGTCTCCCTTCCACCACCGATGTTCTCGGAAGTCAAGGCCTACCTCGAAGATTTGAAGCGGAGGGGATGGATCCGCCCCTCAAGAAGCTCATACAGTAGTCCCATGGTCTGTGTGCGCAAAAAGGATGGAAGCCTGCGCCTTTGCATCGACTACAGGCAGTTGAATGGAAAGTCCATGAAAGACAGTCACCCGATTCCACGAATACAGGATTCGTTGAACGTTTTGGGCGGGAAAAGATGGTTTTCAACGCTAGACCAGGGCAAAGCTTATCATCAAGGTTTCATGAAGGAGAAAGCGCGACACCTCACGGCGTTCTGCACCCCCTGGGGACTCTGGGAATGGCTGCGAATCCCATTCGGACTCTCCGGGGCACCCTCAGCATATCAACGCTTCATGGAGGAGACGTTGAGAGAGGTCCGCGACGAATGCTGCATCCCATACATGGACGACGCGCTGGTCTACAGCGCCACATTCGAAGAACACCTCAAGCATTTGAGAAAGGTACTGCAGCTGTTGAGAGCGAAAGGACTCAAACTGAAGCCGTCGAAGTGCCGACTATTCCGTCATGAGGTCAAGTTCTTGGGGCACGTGGTATCCGCCGAGGGCTACAGGATGGATGCGTCGGACAGGGAGGCAGTTGAGGCGCTGAGGAAACAGCGTCCCAAGACAATCGGCGATGTCAGACGTCTGCTGGGATTCCTGGGCTACTTCAGGAAGTATATCCAAGACTTTTCACGACGAGCAAGAATCCTCTTTCAGCTTCTGGAGTCGAAGGGTAAACAAGCCAGCAGGAAGAAGAACGGACAGGCGGCGCCGCGGTCGCCGATCATGTGGACGGAGGAGCACACTAGGGCACTCAACGAGCTCATCGACTGTCTGACTTCAAACCCCGTGATGGCGTACCCAGATTTCGCACGAGAGTTCTCACTACACGTAGACGCATCGCAAGAAGGGCTTGGGGCAGTACTTTACCAGCAGCAAAAGGACGGGCGTCAGGCGGTAATTGGATACGGATCTCGGAGTCTCACCCCAGCAGAAAAGAATTATCACATTCATTCTGGAAAACTCGAGTTCCTAGCTCTTAAATGGGCCATCTGCGAACGCTTCCGAGATTACCTCTACTACGCTCCCCACTTCACCGTCTTCAGCGACAATAATCCGCTGACGTATGCCTTCACCACCGCCAGACTGGATGCAGCAAGACATCGTTGGATTGCAGAGCTTGCAGATTTCAACTTTGATGTACGCTACAAACCTGGCCGTCTGAACGGGGATGCTGACGGACTTAGCCGTATGCCAATAGAACAGGCACACTCGGAGAAGATGGATGCCGCCGTCCTGCAAGCCGTCGCGGACGCAAGCCATCAGCAACAAGAGGGGACGACTCCATGGATCAGTTCGCTGTCGTGCAACACGGATCCGCTCTTAGAAGCAGAATCAACAACCATCCCTGGCATCAGCACGGCCGAAATATTGTCGGCACAGAGACAGGACGACGTCATCGGGCCTGTTTTCAAGGCCAAGGAGAACAACTTGACCGAGGTACCCATGGGCAGCCCAGAAGCGGCGACGTTTAAGAGACAGCTCGGCAAGCTGAAGATCAACAGAAGGGGCCTGTTAGTGAGAATCAGCCAGGATTCGGAGACCGGAAAAGCCAGAGAGCAGCTCGTTCTCCCTGAAAAATTCCGACCGAAGGCACTGAAGCTACTCCACGATGACATGGGACACATGGGGATTGAGAAGACTACAGCGCTGGTACAACAACGCTTCTACTGGCCATTCATGGCGGCACAAATCGAGCGCTACGTCAAACAAAAATGCCGATGCATTAAAGACAAGCCCCCAGCACGTCATACCCGAGCGCCGATGCAGAGCATCACCACTACGTCACCCATGGAGTTGGTATCTCTTGACTTTTTGCATCTGGAGACCAGTAGCGGCGGCTTCGAATACATCCTCGTAGTCATCGATCACTTCACCAGATTTGCACAGGCCTACCCCACCAGAAACAAGGCAGCAAAAACAGTGGCAGAAAAACTGTTCAATGACTTCATCCCTCGTTTCGGCCTCCCTGCCCGGATACACCACGACCAAGGGGGAGAATTTCAAAACAAGCTGATGCAGAAACTGCACAAACTCTGCGGCATCGCGTCTTCTCGCACGACACCCTACCACCCTCAAGGGAACGGACAGGTAGAGCGATTTAACCGCACGCTCCTCTCGATGCTGAAGACCCTGGAGAAGGACCAAAAGAGCCGTTGGAGTATGCATGTCAACAAGATGGTCCACGCATACAACTGCATGAGGAACGATGCAACAGGCTTTGCTCCCTTCTTTCTTCTCTTCGGGCGGACTCCTCGACTACCAATTGACCTGATCTTTGGGCTGGATAGTGAGGGTCAGGCCCAGCCATCAAAGATGTCAGATTATGCGGACACCTTCAGTAAGGCTTTGAAAGAAGCCTATTCGAAAGCAAGCGAAACAGCTAAAGTGGAAGCGGGCCAAAATGAGAGACAGTACAACAAGAGAATCAGAGCTGTTGACCTCCGCCCAGGAGATCGTGTGCTGGTCAGAAACTTGTCGCAGCGAGGAGGACCGGGAAAACTGCGCTCATACTGGGAGGACGTCATTCATGTCGTCTTGCGCAGGATTGAGAATGACGCCCCAGTCTATGAGGTCAAGCCGGAAGCAGGACGCAGACCAAAGAATCGGATCCTCCACCGGAACATGCTTCTGCCTTGCGACGCTCTGCCCTTCACATCTGCTGACGATCCTACAGGGCATAGGGCAGTCGCAGGGAAGTCATCGAAGCCTGCCGGGCATTCACAGCCTAGCAAACACAAGACTGACACAGCGGGCTCTGTGTTGAACCCTGGTGCCCAAGAGTTCAAACCTCGCAGCCCCAGGAAAGACGATCGCCGAGCAGCCGGGACGCCGCCCCTGGACAGTCTTGATCTGCAGGGTGGGTGGTGCCTATGGCAGGCCCTCCCAGGGGGCGTCCCCGGTACTCCAGCTGAGGGGCCAGGTACCCCCACGGGTCGACGTAACCATGAGGACACCCCCTCACCCAACCCACTGGCACACTCCCCAGGCAGCGGCACACTGTCCCCAGTTCCGTTGTCCCCCATGCCGCCGCGGGACCTACTTTCGCCAGACCTGCAGCTGTCTCCGAGTAACCCGAACGGGCGGGACGCTGCATCCCCACACCCACCGGAACTCCCTTCGCCACGTCCCCTCAGCCCGCACTCCCCAGAGCCAGCCCCCGAACGCCACCCCACCCCATCTCCGCCACCTGTGCTACGCCGAGCCCAAGGCGCAGGCGTTGTGGTAACGCCAGATGCGGATGAGGTGCTCGGAGATCCGCCGCCTCCACGACTTCAGCGCGAGAGACGCCAGCCGTTCCGACTGACCTACACGGGCCTAGGCCAAGCAGCGGACGCCACCCTCAACACGCTGCAGACCGCTGACCATGGGTCGGTGACCCCGACCAGACCCAAGTCATGGACTTTTGCATATAGCCGCTCATGGTGCCCAGTTCTTATCTAATAGTCATTCCATAAGTGGACTACAGATTTAAAGGAGGGGAGGGTGTAATACAGTAGGAAACATGAACTCTAGTGACAGAGCGTGATACGTGCGCAGAGCTCGAGCTGCGGTCATGCATGAGCATTACTCCTTATTCACCTGGCTGGAAATGATGTTGCTCTCATCAGTCTTGACGAAGTGCTCAAACTGATTGGACGTGTTTTATGTCTGCCAGGTAATTATCTATATTTTATCATTTGTATGAGGGAAAATGGAAG
>JAWQFJ010025873.1:20000-30000 GCA_034096865.1 Theodoxus fluviatilis | reverse complement strand
CCATTCCCCTCTCCTTGCCGAGCCTGCCCAGGCATGGCGGCCTGTAGCGTGGAAAATAGTGTCCCGTTGAAAACAGTGTCCGGAAGTCATCGCAGAGTTATCTGCTCGGCTCTCTCTTTATGCGATTTATCGCTCCTGCACCTGTTCTTCGCATGGAATATATCCCGACAAACGACGCATTAGTTGCTTTACGAGTTTTTGTGTTTTTGGAGCATTTGTGTCGTTTAATACATACTGTAGCGTTCAAAAAAGTTTTTTCCCGTAAAAAGCCGTCTCCCCTGCCGGAAATAATGTGGGAGTCACCTCCCTGTAGTCTATTTGTAGTCTGGTTTTATAAAACGCGACCGTTGACTGTTATACTAAGATCCGGCCGCGTTAATATATCTGCGTTTTGTGACAAACGTCTTGCTCGGCGGTACTGTACTCCATGCACCTTAACGGTCCGCGTGATTCGGGTGTAATCTTAAGCTAAACGACGTTCCGAATGTTTCCGACTTCGACCATTTCAGCAGCGCCAATAAACATCGTATAGCTTAAGATTACACCCGAATCACGCCGACCGTTAAGGTGCATGGAGTACAGTACCGCCGAGCAAGACGTTTGTCACAAAACGCAGATATATTAACGCGGCCGGATCTTAGCATAACTCCCTGGGCGTGCCAAGTCAGTCAGGCGGAGTGGCGGGTGCCGTCTTTTTTTAGAGTTGAATTTTCAGCACGTCCCGAGCAGATAACTCTGCGATGACTTCCGGACACTGTTTTCAACGGGACACTATTTTCCACGCTACACGGCCAGGGTGGGCCCACCTGTAATGCGGGGAATGTAGTTCTGCTGATCACGTGATGTCTGCAGCGGTCCAACAGGGGCAGACATGGCCGAGTGGTTAGCGCGCTGGACCTACAGTCGCTTGCGGCCAGTGGGTACGGCGTTCGAAGCTGCGCGGTTCCCAGAGTTGCATCCTTGAGCAAGATGCTTAACTCGCATTGTTTCTCCCCACCCAGGAGTAAAACCGGGTACCTGTGAGGGCAATATTGGCAAAAACGTGGTGTGTGGCTGGTGTCCAGCAGTGGTGTCTGGCGGAGGATGACAAGGATGAAAGGGACAGAAGACATGGCAAGCAAGGACAAGGAAATGGAAGGCGATCATGATAGTGGCGTGACAAGGAAGAAAAAGAGCGGTACACCGAAGGCGTCGAAAATGGACGACGTTAACGACGACAATGATGATGATGACAATGATGATGATGACAATGATGATGATGATAATGATGATGATGATGATGATGATGATGATGATGATGATGATAAATGGAGGAGGAGGAGGAAGAGGAGGAGGAGGAGGAGGAGGAGGAGGAGGAGGAGGAGGAGGAGGAGGAGGAGGAGATGTGGGCGAGGAGAACGTGGAGAAGAATGACGATGACGAGAGCGAGAGCGAGGACAATGAAGTCGAAAAGAACAGAGTGCAGCAATATAGTGACAGTGGAAGGACTACAGACGGCAGTAATACAGTGACAGTGGAAAGACTACAGACGGCAGTAATAGAGTGACAGTGGAAGGACTACAGACGGCAGTAATACAGTGACAGTGGAAGGACTACAGACGGCAGTAATACAGTGACAGTGGAAGGACTACAGACGGCAGTAATACAGTGACAGTGGAAGGACTACAGAGAGCAGCAATACAGTGACAGTGGAAGGACTACAGAGAGGAGCAATACAGTGACAGTGGAAGGTCTACAGACGCCAGTAATACAGTGTCAGTGGAAGAACTACAGAGAGCAGTAATACAGTGACAGTGGAACGACTACAGAGGGCAGTAATTCAGTGACAGTGAAAGGACTACAGACGGCAGTAATACAGTGACAGTGGAAGGACTACAGACGGCAGTAATACAGTGACAGTGGAAGGACTACAGACGGCAGTAATACAGTGACAGTGGAAGGACTACAGACGGCAGTAATACAGTGAGAGTGGACGGACTACAGACGGGAGTAATACAGTGACAGTGAAAGGACTACAGACGGCAATAATACAGTGACAGTGGAAGGACTTCAGACGCAGTAATACAGTGACAGTGGAAGGACTACAGACGGCAGTAATACAGTGACAGTGGAAGGACTACAGACGGCAGTAATACAGTGACAGTGGAAGGACTACAGACGGCAGTAATACAGTGACAGTGGAAGGACTACAGACGGCAGTAATACAGTGACAGTGGAACGACTACATATGGCAGTAATACAGTGACAGTGGGAGGACTACAAAGGGCAGTAATACAGTGATAGTGGAAGGACTACAGACGCCAGTAATACAGTGACAGTGGAAGGACTACAGACAGCAGTAATACAGTGACAGTGGAAGGACTACAGAGAGGAGCAATACAGTGACAGTGGAAGGTCTACAGACGCCAGTAATACAGTGACAGTGGAAGGACTACAGACGGCAGTAATACAGTGACAGTGGAAGGACTACAGATGGCAGCAATACAGTGACAGTGGAATGAGTACAGAGAGCAGTAATACAGTGACAGTGGAAGGACTACAGAGAGCAGCAATACAGTGACAGTGGAAGAACTACAGACGGCAGTAATACAGTGACAGTGGAAAGACTACAGACGGCAGTAATAGAGTGACAGTGGAAGGACTACAGACGGCAGTAATACAGTGACAGTGGAAGGACTACAGACGGCAGTAATACAGTGACAGTGGAAGGACTACAGACGGCAGTAATACAGTGACTGTGGAAGGACTACAGAGAGCAGCAATACAGTGACAGTGGAAGGACTACAGAGAGGAGCAATACAGTGACAGTGGAAGGTCTACAGACGCCAGTAATACAGTGTCAGTGGAAGAACTACAGACGGCAGTAATACAGTGACAGTGGAAGGACTTCAGACGCAGTAATACAGTGACAGTGGAAGGACTACAGACGGCAGTAATACAGTGACAGTGGAAGGACTACAGACGGCAGTAATACAGTGACAGTGGAAGGACTACAGACGCAGTTAATACAGTTGACAGTGGAAGGACTACAGGCTGCTAGTAATACAGTGACAGTGGAACGACTACATATGGCAGTAATACAGTGACAGTGGTGGGAGGACTTACAAAGGGCAGTAATACAGTGATAGTGGAAGGACTACAAGACGCCAGTAATACAGTTGACAGTGGTAAGGACTACAGACCAGCAGTAATACAGTGACAGTTGGAAGGACTACAGAGAGGAGCAATTACAGTGACAGTGGAAGGTCTACAGACGCTCAGTAATACAGTGACAGTGGAAGGACTACAGACGGCAGTAATACAGTGACAGTGGAAGGACTACAGATGGCAGCAATACAGTGACAGTGGAATGAGTACAGAGAGCAGTAATACAGTGACAGTGGAAGGACTACAGAGAGCAGCAATACAGTGACAGTGGAAGAACTACAGACGGCAGTAATACAGTGACTGTGGAAGGACTACAGAGAGCAGTAATACAGTGACAGTGGAAGGACTACAGAGAGCAGTAATACAGTGACAGTGGAAGGACTACAGACGGCAGTAATACAGTGACAGTGGAAGGACTACAGACGGCAGTAATACAGTGACAGTGGAAGGACTACAGACGGCAGTAATACAGTGACAGTGGAAGGACTACAGATGGCAGCAATACAGTGACAGTGGAAGGACTACAGACGGCAGTAATACAGTCACAGTGGAAGGACTACAGAGTGCAGCAATATAGTGACAGTGGAAGGACTACAGACGGCAGTAATAGTGGAAGGACTACAGACGGCAGTAATACAGTGACAGTGGAAGACCTACAGAGGGCAGCAATTCAATGACAGTGGAAGGACTACAGAGAGCAGCAACACAGTGACAGTGGAAGGACTACAGAGGGCAGCAATACAGTGACAGTGGAAGGACTACAGAGTAATACAGTGACAGTGGAAGGACTACAGATACCAGTAATACAGTGACAGTGGAAGGACTACAGAGGGCAGTAATACAGTGACAGTGGAAGGACTACAGAGAGAAGTAATACAGTGACAGTAGAACGACTACAGAGGGCAGTAATATAGTGACAGTGGAAGGACTACAGACGGCAGTAATACAGTGACAGTGGAAGGACTACAGACGGCAGTAATACAGTGAGAGTGGACGGACTACAGACGGGAGTAATACAGTGACAGTGAAAGGACTACAGACGGCAGTAATACAGTGACAGTGGAAGGACTTCAGACGCAGTAATACAGTGACAGTGGAAGGACTACAGACGGCAGTAATACAGTGACAGTGGAAGGACTACAGAGGGCAGTAATATAGTGACAGTGGACGGACTATAGGCGGCAGTAATACAGTGACAGTGGAAGGATTACCGACGGCAGCAATACAGTGACAGTGGAAGGACCTACAGACGGCAGTAATACAGTGACAGTGGAAGGACCTACATACGGGAGTAATACAGTGACAGTGGACGGACTACAGAGGGCAATAATACAATGACAGGGCAAGGACTACAGACAGTATAACAAAGTAATGGAAGCTTGGAGTCAGCACAGTGCTGATTTTACTCGTGGCACAGGCTGTTTCAGATCTCCGAGGGCCAGGGAAGGCAATATCGAGTTGCCTTGCGTCAGACATTATTGACTGGGGCAGGACTTCAGTGAGAGAAGATAAAGATGAAAATGAATAGAGTTTTCTGACCTATCAGCCTGTGTAGGCTTTGAAATGCAAATTGCCACTCCCAACTTCACCCCCACTAACCCCCCCCCCCCAAAAAAAAAAAAAAAAAAAAAAAAAACAAACAAAAAAAAAAACCAACAAATCACCTGAGCTGGTTTGAGTAGGAGCGAATCAAGTCTCGATTTAGCTGGCTATTCGCCTGTTACGAATCATGTAAGGAGACGCGATAAATCTACACAGTGAGACAGGCAGAAGTACATGGCAAAATTTTAGTGAAGTCTACCTGACATCTCTACTCAATCACAGCATTGCCTTTTTATAAGGCGTTTGAGCTGACATTTTCACTGAAGGCTACCGCACGTTATCTCATCTAAAATGAAGGGGGAAAAGCTGTTTCAGAAATCTTCCCTGTAAACATCGCATAATTCAGTGTTGAAAGCCTGCTCTACAAGTGTGATGAATGACTTTATTATGACATAGTTTTTTCTGGTCCAATGCATGCAACTCCACAGTCCGTGCAGAAGTGTTGATCTTTGGCGTCGTGAAGAGAGCGCGATTTCTGAGGGGCACTCGGACTCACTTTAGCACAGCGTAGCAACGGTGGTAGCACCGCTGCTGGGCCTCTCCACCGCCACTCCTCCACACAGAGAAGCCCTTGTGGAGCAGGAGCCCAGGCCCTGACACCTTCAATTGGATTCCTGTCTGGCTCTACGTGCTTATCTCTGGCCACCTCACACCACAGCCCGCTCTGCATTCCTCCCGTGCCTGTCTGACGGGAAAGCAGACAGCAGCTACCGAGCCTGCCCTTCAATTACCCGGCCCTGCCCGCCCCACGCCCGGGCAAATTTGAACTGCTCCCCGCCTACAAAAGTTATTGGTCTTATCTCGGCTCCGGGTTCCGATTTTGCCGCAGTTTGTGGACATTTTCCCCTTCACTGGAATGTCCCAAGATTGACATGGCAAATTCCTCCCGCTCCGTGTCCTCTCGGGGCGGAATCGTTAGGGAGCCGTGATGTCACAGCTTGCACGTCGCTGCATTGATTGACGGAAGCCAAATTAGCCCTCAGGAACGGTCACTCCAGGTACTGGACATGCTATGACGCCATGTCCTGTTGGAAGCCGTTGCTCTGGGCAAATTATCTCCCCCTTGTCGTGAGGTCATGTGATGTAACTGCGCCATCAGTGTGGCGCAATCCGATACCTACGTCATCAGACATGAACTTCGTGACGCCATTTGTCAGTTTCCATGTTGCTGCCTGCTGAAACCCGGGGGCAGTGAGAGTGAATTCCTGGAGCAGGGAGTGGACGGCGGTGTTCGCTTATCAGCAAACAGGAACACAGCGATAGCTCACACAGAAACCAGACACGTGAAAAGCTTGACGCAGTTGCGGTTATCGGGAGGAGATAACTCTTCGTAATTACCCCATGCGTCATGGATGAAGTATGCACTTCCATTGGGTGTGGGATGCAGGTCTGGCTCTCTGTATCTTTCCTCGCGGCATCCAGGGAGGAAAAAACGTGACCCAGTCTGAGTAGAGGTGCGCCACCTTATCTGCGGAATGTGTGGAGATGGAGGAAGGTTCAGCATCCTCCTGGCGACCGCTGTCTGCAGGTGTTTCCCTGGAGGCTTTCCAGGTCACCAGCCTTTCCGCGTCAGTCCTGCCCCTGTGTGCGTACTCGGCACCCCGTGTTGCAAACTCTGCACGTGCTGAGCAAACCGCCGTGCTTGATGGAAAAGGCTTTCGCAGGCTTCTCCTCATTTTAAAAAAAAGCATCAGTGCACTCTTCCACATGAGATATGATGCATGGAGGTGCAGGCCAAATCCGACAGAATCGAGAAAGAAACTTAATGAATGGTTTAACTCAAATTATGGCTGCGCTCGATTTAACCGCCGGAATCCGGCCGCGGCGGTCTGCTGCCACGTGACCGGCAGTCCCCGTGACGTGAGCGGCGATTCGGCAGCTTTCGTGTAAATCGAGCGCTTTCGGCTGATCAACATGGCGGCACAATAGTGGTGTTTGCAAGTTACTATAGACAGCGGTAGCGATGATGACTAAAATGTGCTGTCTTCTTGGTTTATGGTAAGGTTTGAGGTTATTGTGTAAATTGAACATTTTCATTACCACTACCTATGCCCTGATAAGTGACTCCTGAGCCTACTGCAGTCAAAGACCCTATATACACTAAATAAGACGGCGCACTCGAGCAATTTTCCTTTACGCCAAGGGAGGTCAGAATGTAGAGTTACGTCCCTTTGCGATAGAATTGTCAATTCGAACTTAATGCAGGATTTCTCACCGTCAACCACACACCGTGCACACAATAAAGGAAAAAAAATCGTTATCTACTTCAATTATCCAGCGGAGATTGCAGCGAGGTAACAAATTAAGGCACACATGAGTCAGCTGAGAACGAATTATCGAATATTTTCAGTGTCGAAGCGTCACAAAACATAAACTCTAGTCTGGTCGTCGCCATCTTGGATCTTCGTTCCCCTCAGAAAACCTGAGGGCGGACCCGGCGGTCGCCGAGTGATCCGCCAGTGACGTCACCTGAACAAATCGAGCGCAACAAAAAACCCGCCGGTGCCCCGTCTCGCCCGCCGGCGATTTCAGGCGGACAAATCGAGCGCAGCCAACAGGGGAGTTCAGAAGGCGCAGTGCTTCAAAGCGCTTACTCAGCGCTTAATGTGATTCACTCCTGAACGGCAATTTGGGGCGTGCTTCACTCAGCGCTCACTCAGCGCTGAGCAGCGCTGTGAATCACCAATCCGACGTGCAGCAGGATGATTTCGCATCAATTCAAAATGGCGTCTTCGATCCCGCACTGGCCGTCGACGCGTACAATAACCCTCAGAAACATCATTTTGGGACTGGAACGGGCTTTATTTGCCCCAAGCGCCCTGTATGCGCGAGTAATGGCAAGTAAGGATGACACCGTAGTGGACTTTATTCATGCAGAATACATGTAAACGTGCATAAACGATGTCTGTGGCAAAGAAAATACTTTCTTCGCGTCTATCAACACAACATGGGGCGCAGAAGATTTACCTCCCCTTTAACAAGTGAAGCGCTGCACAAAATCTGGGGCGTTCAGGTGAGGCATGAAGCGCTCAATTGCCAACATTAAGCGCTCATGCAGCGCTGAGTTCTTCTGAACAAGCCTTATGTCAACTCCACTCGGCTCAAATCCAATCAAGTACACTAAATCGGATCAAATCCAATCAAGTCAAATCAAATTACACCTAATCAAGTCAAATCAAATCAAACAAAACCTAGTCACGTCAAATCAAATCAAATCAAATTAATCAAGTCAAATTAAATTAAATTCAAAAGAAATTAGATGTCAACATAAATGGTATTACTTATATTTATACTAAGAAAAAGGTAAAAACCAATCTTCCAATACACATATGAAACCGCTACAGACTGTTTCACTTTACAATACTTACATTTCGTCCATTTTTGGCCCAGATCTCGAACAAATTCGCAAACATACTGAATAACCAAGCATGTTCTTCACCCCAATCCAGATTATTTATAAGTACGCACGTACGTCTGCAAACTGATTCGAAATGTACTCGCTGTAGGCATTGTGCACGTTGTAGGCAGTCAAAGTACATATCTGTGTATTGACCCGAAATGCGTCCATTGGGTAACAAAACGGCTAAACGAGTAGAAAGTCTTGCACACTGAATTATAAGATGTTATCTCATGTTTCACAGAAATATGAAAGCCTACAGGAGGTGACCACTAGCAAGGGCATTACAACAGCGTTATGGAAGGACAAGTGGCTTCAAATGATTCCATGCAGAGTTATAAAATTAGCGTAAACAAGAAATGTAAGATACCACACGTCGTAAGGTAAATACCACCCCATCCATTCTACGAGTTGGTAAGTTGTTCGACACAATCACAAAGCCGGACTATAAAACTCTACAACAAAGAAAGCGATCAAACAAGGCCCCATCCCAAGTCGTCTCGAACTCGCCCTTCCAGTTCGTCCTGCCTCCTTCTTCTGCCTCCCCGCCACACGTCCACTCCCGTCTTTCTCACATCATTGTCGGTTTTTAGTTCTGTCCTCTGACGTCCTGCACAAACGTGCTGGCCTGGATGCCTGGTGAGATAGATTCGGAAAGAACGATAAAGCTCAACTTGCTGAGGTGTAACAGCTCCAATCCGATACATCAGTGGATGATAACCCAGTTGCAGTGATTCACCAGGAAGTGATGGAGCTGAGACAGCATCGCCCGAGGTTGGGGCCGCTCTGTCCCTGAGTGTCAAGAGAGGAGGAAAAGTTTCCTATCCCGGATGTGTATCCTTGTACATGGTTGTACTGTGAAGGTTGTGATGACATGCACATAGACTCCTCCTCGCCTTCACTTCTATCATCTTCACTTCTATCATCTGCACTTCTATCATCTTCACTTCTATCATCTGCACTTCTATCATCTTCACTTCTATCATCTGCACTACTGCATCTCTCTGCTTGTTGGTCCCCTAGACTTCTGAACTCGCTCGGCTCCAGTGAGCCCAGAACAACGCAGCTGGTCTTATGCTTGGTGCTGAAAGACGTGACCACTCTACACCCGTACTGAGAACCCCACAGTGCAATCAAGGCTGTATAGAGCACAAGGTTGTTACGAGAGTGCACACTCACTGGGCCCACCGTATCTCGCGGGTCTCCCACGCCCCTGCACTCCCTGCAGGCCCCTCCGCTCTGCTGATGTAGGGCTCCTCCTAAACCCTCGTGTCAAACTTAACCAACATGGAATGCGTGCTTTCGAGTTTGGTGCTCCTACCGTATGAAACTCGCTTCCCCTTTCTCTCCTCGCCGCGTCAAATCTTGACACCTTCAAATTTGGAGTAAAGACTAATGTATTCCAGAAACACCTCAGGTAATGACTCAAGGATTGGAAATTGGGCGCTCAGTGACGATACGTATCTGGTTTGGGGGCTGAGTCGCAGGTAGAGTTGAGGTGAATCTCTGGGAGGGGGAGGCCGAAAAGGGTTTCAGTTGGGTTTGGGGGATGTTTTGTGTGTGTGTTTGTGTGTGTGTGTGTGTGTGTGTGTAAATATATGTGTGTTTGTATGTTCGTATGTTTGTGTATGTGCATGTGTGTGTTTTTTCTGTGTTTGTGTACGTGCATGTGTGTGTGTGTGTGTTCGTGAATGTGTGTGTGTGTGTGTAAATATGTGTGTGGTTTTGTGTTTGTGTATGTGCATGTGTGTGTGTGTGTGTGTGCAAATGTGTGTGTGCAAATGTGTGTGTATGTGTGTGTGTATGTGTGCGTGTGTTTCTGTGTTAGTGTGCTTGAACGAGTAAGTATATGTC
>JAWQFJ010025873.1:0-12500 GCA_034096865.1 Theodoxus fluviatilis | reverse complement strand
TCGTCAGCGGCGTCCATAGTAAGCGGATCAACAGGAAGTGCAATCAGAAAAGTGTTGAAAACGAGGCCATCGGCGAACTTCTTATATGACACAGCGCGTGCAGGCTGAGCGAGCCAGCCGTCCATATGATGTAAGGTCCATGCTGGTATCTTGCCCTTGTCATGTAGATCTCCTTTCCGTCCTCTTCTTCTCTGTCGGCAGACGTTCAGTCAGGCCTGATAGGCGGACACCCTGTGCAGATTCCTTGTCACAACCAGTCTGCCTCCAGCGTGGTCACCGGGGACTGGTATGGAGGCGCCTGGTACAGGACACGCGATGGGACACCACCATAGGGTGTCAAGCTCACAAGCAGCGTTGATAATGTCTCAGGTTTGAGTTTATCTCGAGCGTTTCCGTCAACGTACTGAATGCTGCATGAGTAGCAATATCACTTCACTGGGACTGGTTCTGAATTCGTGAACCATCATTTCGCAAAGACGGCAAAATGTTACAGACTCAGTAAAGACGGCAGAGAATCAAATGTAGTCGTTGTCTTTCATTCGCTGGCAATTCCATCCGGTCACACCGCTGCTCAGAGCTGCTTTTCCGCTGCCTCCACCTCTTCTCAACATGGCGGCCGCCCTGAACTCAGCTTTGGGAAGTTAACAGAAACATAATGTTACAATGGTGGGTAGTTGAGTGGGAAAGGCAGTCTCGCTGATGCTATTCATGCTACTCTGTCTGGCCTTTAATCCTATTCATCCGTTTTGTCGGAGTGTACAGGTTGCAGCTCTACACAGCTGGCTACGGTTTCCCGCTGAGGACAGAACATTGGACGCGCAAGTTCTGGGCAGCTGTTGTGAATAGAGTATTGTACCGACTCAATCGGGACTGACAAGCTTTAGCGCTGTCTAGCAGGGAGCTCATGCTCTCTGAAAGGGGCAGATAACTCGCTTCCGGTCAGTCTGGCCGTTTCCTTCCGGGCACGGAAATAACCCGCAGCAGAATGACCTCTGACACGTGGAGAACGCCATTGTTCTCTGCTAATGGCTACCAGGCACCGCAGGCGATCCCAGGGTAAGAGGACACGGAGTAGCGGGATGGGGGTTGGGGGTCGGGTGGGGTGGGGAGGGGGATCGAGGTGTTTGAAAAGGATTGTGGAGATAGAGAAGGACAGGACAGGCTAAGGATATTAGGTTTGGAGGGGTATGGAAGACAGTGGAGGTGTGATAGGAAAGTAATGAAAGGATATGAAAAAGTTAGGAAGACGGGACAGAAGTCAGAAAGACTTCAGCCCAGACTTCAGACCTTCACAGTTTCCGTCCAGCGGTCGTTTGGCAGAATCTTGCTCCGAGGGGTGCGAAGGTGCGGGGCAGTTGGAGAGCATAACGGAAAATGAAAGGGCACTGTAAACTGTCAGGCGGACGACCGAAGCGTGCAAATCATTTGCTAGTACCAGGGACAGACGGTAACGCTGGCAAGAAATGCAATCAGAGCTGCGGAGGGAATCATGCCTGGCTTGGCGCGGCGAGGCGGACCTCCGCCAGCCAAGAGTCCCAGATGGCCTGGGACAGCAGGGAGACATGGGGTGATGCAGTGTGGAATGAGTCATAAAGCCTTCACTCTTTCTGTGCATGTATTCGCTCTCTCTCTCTCTCTCTCTCTCTCTCTCTCTCTCTCTCTCTCTCTCTCTCTCTCTCTCTCTCTTTCTCTCTCTATCTCTCTCTCACTCTCTCTCTCTCTGTATGTCTCTCTCTCTCTCCCTCTCTCTCTCTCTCTCTGTGTCTCTCTCTCTGTCTGTCTGTCTGTCTGTCTGTCTGTCTGTCTGTATGTCTGTCTGTTTGTCTATCTCTCTCTCAGTGTGTGTCTTTCTCTATCTCTCTGTCTCTCTTTCTCTTTCTCTCTCTGTCTCTCTCTCTTTTTGTCTCTTTCGCTCTATATTTCTCTGTATCTGTCTCTGTCTCTGTCTCTGTCTCTCTCTGTCTCTCTCTCTCTGTCTCTGTCTCTCTCGGTGTCTCTATCTCTCTGTGTCTCTCTGTCTCTGTCTGTCTGTCTGTCTGTCTGTCTGTCTGTCTGTCTGTCTGTCTGTCTGTCTGTCTGTCTGTCTGTCTGTCTGTCTGTCTGTCTGTCTGTCTGCCTGTCTCTCTCTCTCTCTATCTCTCTCTCTCTCTCTCTCTCTCTCTCTCTGTCCGTCTGTCTGATTTTCCATCTGTCTCTCTGTTTCTCCATGTGTCCGTTTGTTCGTTCGTCCGTCCTTATCCCGGTATCAGTCCGTAGGCATGTCTGTTCGTCCATACGTCTGTTAACTCACCCATCCGTCACTCAGTCCAACAGTCCATCTCTCTGTCCATATGTTTGTCATTCGTCCGTCCAGCCGTTTGTGCAAATTATTTGAGAGGAAAAACTGTCGGTGTAACATCTCCCTGTATGTCCGTGCTGCTTATGAAAGTGTGCGCGTATGTTACAAAAAGTGTGCCCTGCGTTAGTAGGTACACAGATGAAGGATTTCATTTAACACGCAATCGCCATACACTGTACAGAAAATATGTTTTTCATAGCGTTACAAACGCAATTTGTATAGAGTAGAGATTACAAAAGCACATCAGTGAATGAATCTACTGGTCACTTTCATGAAATCGTTTTTGTATGCTTTGAACGCTCTACTATACATTGCTTTTGATATGTGAAAACACGTGGAAAGACGCAACATTTTGTCGCTGGACTGTCGTTGAAGCTAGACTACCATGTTCATTGTCTGTCAGTCACAATACCGAACACTACACGCATCTACCAGTCAAACACAATATTCTTCACCTCGCCCTCACGATCGCGTGTGACAACAGTCCTGGATCAAAAGCGTAACTTCATTTGTTCCTGCACAAGATCCTGCAGCCACAGGAAGCTTTGTAAGGGGGATAGGGGGTGACATGGTGGGCCATAGGAGATAGGGGGTGGCGTGGTGTGTGGTGGGCCATAGAACCAGGGGCTCGCGGATGGCCAGCATGGAGCAAGAAACAACAATGGGCTCAGGAGAGAGGGTGGGTGCGAATTGAACAGGAAGAGGAGGGGCGGAGGGGGGGGGGGGGGGATGCGGAGAGGAAAGACGCGTGTGCAGGAAACTCCCATCAGCCTGCTACTCCTGCCTTCCTACGAAAGTCCTCCCCGCCTTCATAACCAGCTCAGGCGCGCTGCCTGGCATTCAGATTCCAAACATAATAGACAGCGTTCCCTTTCCACCGCCACCCTGTCTCAGACATTCGGGAAAGCGAAACCGTAAACCATGGCAGATGTGGCATGATTCACCCAATGCCCTCGGAAAGGGACGCCACAAGACTGTAACACAGGCAAGTACAAAACAAGGTGGACAAAGAAATATAGGCAGAAACTCTGTACAAACACTTGTTTTGTGATACGATAGATAAGACAGTATGCTATAAAGAACACAGGAGAGAGAAAAGAAAAGTATTGGCGCTGGAGGGTGGGTAAGAGAAACTTGACAGAATGTATGGGTGGGGATAGGGGTGGGGGAGTGTGGGTAAGGGGTGGGGGGTGGGGGGGAATGTTGGAAATTAGTCAGTCACACTCCACCATGAAATTGTCAGATGTCCCACAATGCCCTGGGGCAATCAACTGTCCACGATTTCCGGTCAGTAACGCCTTTGTCACATGATCCATCTGTCCAGCTTGCCAGTGGCTGATGGGAAGGCTTCTGTGAGGATGGTCATCTGTGCTGACCAGTGGATGACCCACACCTCATGACCTCCCAATTTCTGTCCGTCTTTCTTCGTTTCCTTGCGTTCTGAGTCATTCATTCATGTCTACAGTCATCTCCACTCTGGAATGCGCGGATCAGGGTGAAACGTCCATCAACCCACATTCTCCAAGCGAAAATATGCACCTTTAATAACAAATGGCAGAGGCGTTTAAACACATCAGAACTGAGATTAACACTTACCCAAAGATGTAAATTTCCCTTGCTATGGCAAACGCGTTTTGTTCGCACGCCTGTTCATCGAAATCGCACCAACTTGGCCAAAAATCTAGTTTCCAGTAGAGGAGTTTGTGGGGTGTTGCGGCCAAAACTCTATTTCTAGCTAGAGGAGTTTGTGGGGTGTTGCGGCCAAAACTCTAGTTTCCAGCTAGAGGAGTTTGTGGGGTGTTGCGGCCAAAACTCTACTTCTAGCTAGAGGAGTTTGTGGGGTGTTGCGGCCAAAAATCTAGTTTCTAGCTAGAGGAGTTTGTGGGGTGTTGCGGCCAAAAATCTAGTTTCTAGCTAGAGGAGTTTGTGGGGTGTTGCGGCCAAAAATCTAGTTTCTAGCTAGAGGAGTTTGTGGGGTGTTGCGGCCAAAAATCTAGTTTCTAGCTAGAGGAGTTTGTGGGGTGTTGCGGCCAAAACTCTACTTCTAGCTAGAGGAGTTTGTGGGGTGTTGCGGCCAAAAATCTAGTTTCTAGCTAGAGGAGTTTGTGGGGTGTTGCGGCCAAAAATCTAGTTTCTAGCTAGAGGAGTTTGTGGGGTGTTGCGGCCAAAAATCTAGTTTCTAGCTAGAGGAGTTTGTGGGGTGTTGCGGCCAAAAATCTAGTTTCTAGCTAGAGGAGTTTGTGGGGTGTTGCGGCCAAAAATCTAGTTTCTAGCTAGAGGAGTTTGTGGGGTGTTGAGGCCAAAACTCTACTTCTAGCTAGAGGAGTTTGTGGGGTGTTGCGGCCAAAAATCTATTTCTAGCTAGAGGAGTTTGTGGGGTGTTGCGGCCAAAAATCTATTTCTAGCTAGAGGAGTTTGTGGGGTGTTGCGGCCAAAAATCTATTTCTAGCTAGAGGAGTTTGTGGGGTGTTGCGGCCAAAACTCTACTTCTAGCTAGAGGAGTTTGTGGGGTGTTGCGGCCAAAACTCTACTTCTAGCTAGAGGAGTTTGTGGGGTGTTGCGGCCAAAAATCTACTTCTAGCTAGAGGAGTTTGTGGGGTGTTGCGGCCAAAAATCTAGTTTCTAGCTAGAGGAGTTTGTGGGGTGTTGCGGCCAAAAATCTAGTTTCCAGCTAGAGGAGTTTGTGGGGTGTTGCGGCCAAAAATCTATTTCTAGCTAGAGGAGTTTGTGGGGTGTTGCGGCCGAGTGGTCAGCGCGCTTGACCTGCAGTCGTTTGCGGCTGCTAGGTTCGACGTTCGAAGCTGCGTGGCTCCTATACAGTTGCATCCTTGAGCATGGTGCTTCATTCGCATTGCGTCTCCCCAGCCAGGAGTAAAATGGGTACTTGTGAGGGTTGAGTTGGAAGATTGTGAGCGATAAGAGGCAGTGGGCTGGCCAAGACCATCCTGCAAGGTACCGTACCGGGTGGGAGAAGGAGAGGCAGGCAGAGAAAGAGGTGGGAAGACAACATCAAAGAGTGGACAGGCTTGACCTTTGCTGACTCACAGCGAGCCACAGAAGATATAGACCGATGGAGGAAGATTGTCCGAAAGTCATCAGTGGTGCCTCAACAACCCATCTCAGGGTCAAGAGACTGAACTGAACTGAACACTGGGTGAAAAGTGACAGTATGAAAATAACACCTTTATGTTTATTTGATAAGCATACGTAGTAAAAATGATCGAATTCATCGATCCTAAACACTTTATCTTGCGCGAAATTATTGTACGTGAGAATGTCCTTATCACTATTTTAGTGGAGTTAAAATGATTCATTGGTCATGTGTAAACTGTCCTTTCACCTCCATCTAGTAGGATGTATGAATACCACTTTAAAAAACCTGGCTATTGACAAACAATCAAACTAACTGACTGAACCAAATATTTTTTGGGGAAAAAATAACTCATCGTCTATTCTGTAACATGTCGGGCGAGCTACTGTATATATTGTAGTCAAAGTAGCGTATTAATTTCATTCTGTGACGTGTTAACGTATACTCTTTGTTAATGTTGCTGTGGCTTAATAAAAGCTGTCAATACATGTAGATGAACACTGACTCGGTGGTGAAGCCGTCTTTGTGCTGGTCTGGCATGACAAGATAAAATACAACTTTAGAATAATGAAGATATACGTGATTATAAATAAGACAAAGTTTTGTATGAACATGAGTGGTGTCGTTAGGAAGAATTGATTATCATAATGCAAGTTTTGTTCTTGAAGAAAGGAGTTTCATCGAAATTATTAAGATCGTGAGCGTACTGTCATAAGTGGATAGCATATTGTAGGAGAAAGGAACGTCACATAATTATTAACACACCCCCACCCACCACCCACCCACCCACCCACCCACCCACCCCAAAAGAGAGCAAAAATCGATTGTTGATGGGAAGTTTACTTAAAGAAGAAACAAGATGGCAACTCGAACAGGAAATACTCGTACCCGACAGATCATGACCGAGCGGATCAGGAGAGAAAATAACAAGCAGACACGGGTGGATGAAAAAGTAAGCAGACACGGGTGGATGAAAAAGTAAGCAGGAGACCTCGATGACCCCGGGTGGCTTTGTCCGAGCTCTGGCTGGAAGTGTCCCTGCTCTGCTGCCCACAGGGAGTCACTGAGGAAGGAAGTGCTTTGCCGACCTGTGGGCGTGATGGAGGGGCGATTGCGCTATCTCCCGTCCATCGGCGCCATTTCCAACCTCCTCTTCAAATGCCGTGGAAAACGCCCGGGGGAAGAGCGGAAATAGCCTGTTTATTTACGGACATTCCAAAAATACCTGGAGATATACGGGTACATAGAAGCTGGTTGGCTTAGCGCTTCAAAGAGAACGCTGACCTCAGATGGACGAGAGGAGCAAAAGTCACGTGGGAAACAAAGCCGGCGAAGGCAGTCTGCGGTGCTAGCAACCGGATCCTCATAGTGTCTCCGTCCACAGCGCCCAGGTGTGAGGGCTGAGTGCGTGCTGGGGATCATGTCTCTGTACCAAGTGCTGCTCCGGTGTCAGAAGTTGACCGGAAAACAAGGACAGGCTCCCATTGACATCGCGTCTTTTGTCCAGGCCGAGATTTACGTGCAGTTCGAGTGAGAGAGGTGGACACACGCTCGGCGTGAGCGGACAGATCGCGGTGTCCGTGCAGATTTGTATGTGGTGTGATCGTTCGCCGTTCCAAAGTAGCTGAACGCTTACAAAAGAATTGTCGAAACGGTAGAAACATAAACACACATTCCAACTGTTCCACAGTGTGACCACTTGGCATTTAGTGCAATACTTTCACGAAAAAAGAAGAGCGGGATGACCCTACAAGTGAAACATGATATTTATCGTTCTGTTTACTCCATCTGGCTTCCGTCAGCCAGCTCCGTCCCTGACTCTGGCACCACTCTGTGCCAACAACCTGGCTGCACGTGCAGGTCGTGAAGTGGGGACTTTGATGTGGGGACACTGATGTGGGGACATTGATGTGGGGACGCTGATGTGGGGACATTGATGTAGGGACGCTGATGTGGGGACACTGACGTGGGGACATTGATGTGGGGACATTGATGTGGGGACATTGATGTAGGGACGCTGATGTGGGGACACTGATGTGGGGACATTGATGTAGGGACGCTGATGTGGGGACACTGACGTGGGGACATTGATGTGGGGACACTGATGTGGGGACATTGATGTAGGGACGCTGATGTGGGGACACTGATGTGGGGACATTGATGTAGGGACGCTGATGTGGGGACACTGACGTGGGGACATTGATGTGGGGATGCTGAGGTGGGGACATTGATGTGGGGACATTGATGTGGGGATGCTGAGGTGGGGACATTGATGTGGGGACATTGATGTGGGGATGCTGATGTGGGGACATTGATGTAGGGACGCTGATGTGGGGACACTGATGTGGGGACATTGATGTAGGGACGCTGATGTGGGGACACTGACGTGGGGACATTGATGTGGGGACACTGATGTGGGGACATTGATGTAGGGACGCCGATGTGGGGACACTGATGTGGGGACATTGATGTAGGGACGCTGATGTGGGGACACTGACGTGGGGACATTGATGTGGGGATGCTGAGGTGGGGACATTGATGTGGGGACATTGATGTGGGGATGCTGAGATGGGGACATTGATGTGGGGACATTGATGTGGGGATGCTGAGGTGGGGACATTGATGTGGGGACGCTGATGTGGGGACACTGATGTGAGGACACTGACATGGGGACACTCATGTGGGGACGCTGACGTGGGGACATTGATGTGGGGACGCTGATGTGGGGACATTGATGTAGGGACGCTGATGTGGGGACACTGATGTGGGGAAATTGATGTAGGGACGCTGATGTGGGGACATTGACGTGGGGACATTGATGTGGGGACGCTGATGTGGGGACACTGATGTGGGGACATTGATGTAGGGACGCTGATGTGGGGACACTGACGTGGGGACATTAATTGTGGGGACATTGATGTGTGGATGCTGATGTGGGGACATTGATGTATGGGGACACTGAGGTGGGGAATCTGATGTGGGAAAAATGATGTGTGGACATTGTTGTGAAAACGCTGATATGGGAACATTGATGTTGGGACAGTTTAGTGGGTGCACTGATGTGGGAACACATGTTGGGACAGTTTAGTGGGGACGCCGATGTGGGGACACTGACGTAGGGACGCTGATGTGGGAACATTGATGTGGGGACATTGATGTGGGGACATTGATGTGGGGACATTGATATAGGGACATTAATGTGGGGACATTGATGTGTGTGGACGCTGATGTGAGGACACTGACATGGGGACACTCATGTGGGGATGCTGATGCGGGGACATTGATGTGGGGATGCTGATGTGGGGACATTGATGCGGGGACATTGATGTGGGGATGCTGATGTAAGGACATTGATGTAGGGACACTGATGTGGGGACACTGATGTGGGGACATTGATGTGGAGACATTGATATGGGGACATTGATGTGGGGGCACTGAATGGGGACACTGATGTGCGAACGCTGATGTAGGGACACCGATGTGGAGACACTGAAGTAGATACACTGATGTTGGGACAGTTTAGTGGGGACACTGATGTGGGAACACTGATGTTGGGACAGTTAAGTGGAGACACTGATGTGGGAACACTGATGTTGGGACAGTTTAGTGGGGACATTGATGTGGGGACATTGACGTGGGGACATTGATGTGGGGAGACAGATGTGGGAACATTGATGTGGAGACACTGACCGCAGCAAGGAAGACCAGGATACTGCACCCCAAGCCATGGTCACACACCAGGAAGCCGTCCTGCGGTTTCCTGATTCCCTTCCCCTGCCTGCAGCCTGGCTCGCCTTGGCTGGTCCTCCACCTGCACCTCTCCTTGTAGCTTTAGAGATTTTCTATCTGTCTGTACTCAATCTCCACTTCCCTACTGTCCTGGAGTGCATTCACCTGCTGCAGCCTCTCCTCTCCTGTCTTGAGAGGGCCCTCTGTCCTCAGTGTCACATTCATTCAAAAACCACACACATTTTATAATCCTTTGCAAAAAAACATTTAAATCTCTCTCTCTCTCTCTCTCTCTCTCTCTCTCTCTCTCTCTCTCTCTCTCTCTCTCTCTCTCTCTCTCTCTCTCTCTCTGAATTTAGAACCAGACTTGACCAAATTTCTCAGACGATAGACAGAGATGTTGATTTGGCTCTGCATGGTTTTATTCAAACACTAATCTCTAATGCTGAATGTATGCATCGTGCCGTACCTACAGGTCCACAGAGAGGAAGAAGTTCTCCTGAGTGTTTTGATCTTGAGTGCCGGTGTGCCAAACAAAATGCAAGACAAGGGTTGATAAAGACTAAGAAAAGCTGCTTAGTACATGATAATAATAATTATGTAGATCTGAGAAATCAATACAAAAAACTCATACGAGAAAAGAAAGGACTTTATAAGAAAACGACGTGCCAAGCCCTTATTAACAGTGTAAGAAATCCCACATCCTTCTGGCCTCTGGTGAAACGCGTTAGGACCAGGCGACCAAACTTCCCTCCAATTGACTTAAAAGTGTGGAAAAGGCACTTCCAACGCCTGTATAGCCAGAACAGAAGTAGAACGTGTACAGCTGAAGGGTGCATAGACATTCAGCATAATGAACTTGATTCTCCTATAAGAACAGAGGAAGTAAGATGTGCTATAGCACGCATAAGTCACAAACGAGCTCCAGGAATTGATGACGTTCCAGGAGACTACTTAAAACTGGTATCTAACTCTGTATTACCCTTCCTTACTATTCTCTTTAACATTCATTAAGAAAAGCAGTGCTACCCCAAGAGCTGGAATAAATCAGTCATTGTGCCTCTACACAAAAGTGGAGACAGGCTAGATCCTGCTAACTATAGAGGCATATTCTTATTGTGTAGTGTTAGCAAGGTATCTATGACCGTCCTGACAAATCGTCTACGTGACTGGGCAGACGAAAACAAGAAATGTTGAACTGAACAGGCAGGGTTCCGAAAAGACCATTCAACAGCTGATCATGTGTTTACGCTCTATTGTATGGCTGTCAAACATGTATATGAGAGCGGACGAGGTAAACTGTACGCAGCGTTTGTTGACTACCTAAAGGCTTTAGACTCCGTTGACAAGCATTGCCTCTGATGGTTCTGGAAATGTTGGGTCTTTCCACAAAATTTCTTAAAATGCTCAAAGCTGTATACACACAAGTCCAAGCATGTGTACGCTGGAATGGTGCCTTGTCCGATTTTTTCTGTTGTCCTGATGGCGTAAAACAAGGGGCAATTGAGTCCCCGACAATCTTTCGCCTAATTATGGAATATATTCCAGAATATATCCGGCGTCACGGGCGACATGGTTTGCAACCACTGCCTGGGTCGACTGAGAGTTTTTCCATTATTTTCGCAGACGATGTTGTTTTACTCTCCACCACACCAACAGGCTTGCAACGCCAAGTAGATAATTTGTACTGTGTGTCTGCAGAACTTGGTCTTACTGTAAGTACTGACAAAACCAAAGTAATGGTATTTCGAAAGGGTGAATTCCTGGGCCGAGGCAAAAGATGGAATCTGAGAAATAAAACACTGGAGGTAGTTAACCAATATAAATACCTTGGTTTTACATTCACGACCAAACTGTCCCTAGCTTCCGCCCTTGACATCCAAGTGATGAAGGCCAAGAGAAAAACAGTCCAGCTACTGAAAACAATGTGGAGTCTTAACACTCTCAACACAAGTGTATTTTTTCGACTGTATGATGCTCAAGTGTAGCCTTTCTTGATCTATGCTTCGGAGCTGTGGGGAGTACAAGGAAGACAATGCATAGAAAGGGCCCACATGTTTGCATGTAAGCGATTCCTAAATGTTGAAGTTAAATCTTCCAGCACACTCTGCCACGGTGAATTGGGTAGATACCCTCTTTACATAAACACTATGATACGTGCAGTGAAATTTTGCCTGAGACTGTGCAAAATGCCAATTGACAGGCTGCCAAAGCAAACCTATTTAATGATGTTAAAAGAAAATGTCACAGAAAAGTTTAACTGGACGAGATCAGTCGAGCTGTGTTTAGCAAAACCTGGTTTTACGTACGTATGAATGAATGGAGGGACTCAAAATGTTAAAGGCTTTATTCGAGCATTCAAACTGACACTCCGTGACTGCTATCGACAAGACTGGGACTCAACAATCGCGAATAGTGATTGGTTTATTTTGTACAGTTCCTTCAAACGAGTACTTGAATGTGAAAACTATCTTAATTTTTTAGTCATAAAGAGGTTCAGGGATGCCTTTGCACGCTTCAGCATAGGGAACAATGCCTTAAAGGCAAATGTTAAACGCACAGACCAAAGCTCTGAGAGGGACTGTCCTTTTTGTAGGAAAACAGAGGATGAATGTCACTTTTTGTTATACTGCCATGCATACAACGAGCTTAGAAAAAAGTATATCCTCTAGCATGTACAGAAATGTAGAAATGAAAGTGTGGCAAAATTGATGGACTAATCTAACATAAGTAAAACGCGTGACGTAGCAATGTACATATATTATGCATACAAATTACGCTTCGAAAAACTAGAGCAGCCTCCTAGTAGAGAAAGTGTGGGCAATGAACATGAAGCAGAGTTGAAATGATCTGGTGTGGTCGAATACTTTAAACTTTATAATTTTATTTATTTCCTCCTTTTTCTCGTAGTTTCGCATGAGATGTGTTACAGAGCCTGCAATTTCTTAACGGCTGTGTATTTTATGAAAATTTAGTCATAAGATTGTTACTTACATCAGAGTTGGCATATCATAGACAAAGTACAGAAGAGTCGTGTGAAAGAAACATGGTCAAAGCTTATTTTAAAACATGTAAGAGAACGTACATTTTATGTTTTTCTGTTATCTGTACAGTTGGCACCGTATACCTAATACCAAGTTTGTAATTCGTATGAAGTATCTTATTCATAATATGGAAATTCAGCCACACCCTGGCTGGGCATGACGAAGACGATGTACCTAAATACACTTTGGCTTATGATGTTTATAATCAGCCATTTAAACTTGTAACGATGTCGCTGTCATCCACTTATCGTTTTGCTAAATGGTACAAGAAGTATGCCTTTTTTACTGTTCTGGTTTT